>LPNX010661300.1:824049-874623 GCA_001517045.1 Pseudotsuga menziesii | reverse complement strand
TATATATATATATATATATATATATATATATATATTAAAGAGTGCCTTTAGAATCTTTGATTCTGAAGGTACTCTCAATGAAGGAAGAGTTAGTGGTCAATATGGTAGTTTATGAAACACTTTGAATTAAGCTAGTTCTTTCATTTTGTAGTTGTTAAATTCATTCTCATTATTTCATGATCATATATCATCAATACAAATGGATTGTTTCTTTACATTATTTGGTTAGAGTGAATTGGCTTAAATGATTCATAACCCTTGCATTTCATAAAATTTCTTTTTGAATTTGCATTTAAGATTTGGTTTCAAGTATTTGACATAGTTTTATTATCAAACATAAATGTTCAAACATAGATATTAAGGTTGACTATTTTTTCTATATCATATGATAACCTTTATATGTTGGTTGAACATTTGTATCATTACAAACTTCTATAACTTATGTCTTATACGATTTGTAAATAAATAATATTTACATTGTATATACTTATAGAAAGTAAACCTTGTATTTATTACTATTTCAAATTCTGATCAAAATCTTTTATATTATGTTTCCCATAATAAATCGAAACTGGTTTTGATCTAAGGATTAGCTTTAAATACCATCTTTTGATTCATTTATTTTCATTAAACTTGGCATGATGTTTTATAATTAACATTTGGATTATATACTCGTTGTGTCAGTTCTAATAAATATCAAATCAATTTTCCAAGTGAACATTATTGGTGAACCTAGATTGGAAAGATATGCTTGATGTTATTGTTGATGCCTTTGTTGGTTCACCATAATTATTCATAACCATAAGGTTTCCCATCGCTTAGGATGATGTTGCATCTATCCTCCACGTATTAATTTAGTCATGACAAAATTTAGAGCTGGAGATGAATGGATTTGACATAATTCTATACATTTTAACACTTGTCGATTTCCATGCTATGAATTGATAACCCTGTACAATTTTTCGTATCAATATGATTCCAAAATGACAGTCCATTTATGATGTGTTACGATTTGTTTTCAAAATTATGATTTTGCATATCAGATCATTATGTTTTGAAATTGATTTTATTGTAACAGAGTTATGATAGTCATGTATGAATTCAGGGTTTCGATTTTGAAGTGTGTGATGGTTTTCAACATGCCTGTCGAACTGTGTATACCCATTCCCTCTATATTTACGACACCCTTTAGCCCTTCACCTAAAGAAGAATCTGTAGTTTATCAAATGGCACCTCTGAGTCGTTTCAAATTTTCAGGACCGAGAATGTTGGAAATGGATCCTGTAGCTATGGCCTTATTTGAAAAGATTGGTTGGAAACCGTTCTTTCGGAGTTTCAATGGCCATAATGAAGAAGTCACTCAATAATTCATGCTATCCTTTGATGGGAATACTGCTCAAATTGGTGACTTACAGTTAGTTGTGGATGAATATTTTATTTCCAAGGCCACTAAGCTTCCTTGATACAGAGAACGCTCGTTTAAAGGGTCGAAAATAGACAAGAAGAAATTTAAACAATTTCTTCTTCCATTATCTAAAGATGATGCACATCTTAAACTCTATTTTCCAGTAAAATATTTGAACACTTAGTAGTGTCTCCCTTTTCATGTTATTTCCAGGTATATTTCTTGCGATGGTCATTACTCAAATGTTCATTTATACCATCTCAAGATTTTAATGTCTTTAACTGGTTCAAAATTGAACTTACCCTATTTTCTGCTTCATAGTCTACATAGAATGGTTGTAACAGTCCAATGAACTACTGTGAATCAAAGTCATAGTCTATTTCATTATGGGCTAATTAAAATTTTGGTTCAGTATCAATTAGCTATGATGAGCAGAACATGGGATGAGTTTTTAAGTGATAATGGTTTTGGGTTAACTTGCTTCTGGCCTACTTGCTTACCCAAAACATGTATTAAATGAAGAATGCCTTTGGAAAAAGAAGTAAATGAAGAGTCTGATCCTGTAGCTGATCATGAAGGGCTTGATGAACTCTGTATGATAGCTGAAATTGAAGAGTTCAATACTTCAAACCCTCCCGAGAAACCCAAGGAGAAAAACGAAGTGAAAGACAAAGGTAAAAGACTGTTCAATACACACTCTATTAACTTATCCTTTCATTCGAATCCTAAGACAATGTCGGGGGAGGGTAAGAACGAGTTAAGGGGAGTAAATCTCAAAAATGACAATAAACTTCTTGAACCAGTTATGGGAAAATCTGAAACAACAAGTCGAATATTTACTAGAAGTATGGTAAGTCTTTTAATTCCAAAGACTATGGAACATAATAGTGAACCTATCTTTGTTAAGGATGATAGTGAACAAGAAAATGAATCTCCTCCTCATGAAACCCCATTCAAAAATTTTGAACATGAACAGACTAGTAATCACGGTAATTCTGTGGATAATTCACCATTATCGGCACAACCAAAACATGAAGTTGAATTTAATCCAACATTGAATGATGAGTGTTCTTTAGAAGAGACTTTAAAGGTTGCAAAACAGTCAATCAAACTTTCCCAACAATATAAGGATAAGTGGTTAAAAGAAGAATAAAAAGCTTGTGGTATTTTAAAAATAGAGTTACAACAATAGGAGAATAAATTACTTATGTGGGTGGATAGATGGCAACATATGAAGGCAAAGAAGGACAGATATAAATCAGAGAATAATTTGTTAGCTACGTCAAATGAAAAATTGCAGAAGAATGAAAAATTCCATGAGGAAAAAATCCTAAAACTCAGAGCTAAGCTATCGAAGGCAAGGAAGGCCATCAAGCTAAAAATTGTAACTTAACAATTTATTCTGTTTTTTTTATGATTTTGATTGTGCAAGGTAAATGAGAAATTTAATGATCCTACAGAATCGAAGATTCTCCCGATTCTATAGGATTGTTTTATATTTTTTATTTTCATGTTATAATCAAATCATAATTTAATGAGGAACTTATATTTTAACTGTTTGCTACAGGTGTACCTATGATATAAATGCATCAAATAGAATGGAGATGGTTTTGCTAGCTGGTATGCGTCTTTGAAGTTGCTTTTGTGTTGATAGCTGGCATATATTCTGGATGGTTATGCTCTGTTTGCTTCATCGGAAGATCATTTTTCCAGGTGTTGGGGACATTTACCATCATACACACTCTTTTTGGTCAAATTGGCATAGTTAAACCACTATCCTAAGTATAATTGACATTAACTGACATCGTTGGAGCATTAATTGCCATCATCCAGTCACACCCATGCCTACCTATAGTCAATTAGGCTAACTTATCCTTCTCCTACAATCAAGGAGGATAACTAGAGCACTCCAGGGGTGATCTGAGTGATATTAATGCACCTAATTGCTAATTGGTGGTTACAATCAGTTCAACAAGTCATTTAAGAAGCCTCCTCTCATTAAATATATTATTTAATGATTATTTAATATTAGTTAATGATTTGGAGTCAACAGGGGCACCTCCACCAACTTCTAATGATCAATTTAGGTTCAGTTAACCTCATTGAGGTTCATTGAATTCATGGAGCACTAGCACTTGATGGTTGGCTTGCTATGACATGTGTTTGATCTCCTCCAGTTGAGATTTAGTCATTTATTGCACTCCAACTTCAGTTAGGGTTTGGTGAGTCAATTAGGGTTTTGGTCAAGTGGTTAATTGAGTGTGATTGAATGGCTGACAGTCAGTTAAGCCAGAATCACTCATGATTTTGAATTTCCTCCTTAGGTATTTGAATTTCTCATTGATTCAAGCTATTTCTTGACATTGGTATTGTAACCATTCATTGTCTATTAAATATACAGAGAGGAAACCAATTCTGGTTTCGATTAACACCATTTCATGAGTTATTTGTTGATTATTCTTTGACGAGATTGATGCTTTGTTCCTACATCAAGGTGAAATAATAATATGGTATTAGAGCATACGACAGAATGAAAATCTATCTCTCAAAAACAAGCTTTTTGACAGATTTCTCCATGAAAAGTGAGCAATAGCTCAAAATTCCAGCACTGCACTAGAAGCCAAGGCTTACCACTCAATATCCCAAGTAAAGAACTTGTTGATCAAGCTTTCTTGATTGACTATGTTGGGTGTGATGAAAGCCTAGAATGTGCAAGCTGTCCGACCTTATTTTTCCCTTTCTGTTTTGATTTTCAGGTTTCTACAGGTGAAGCATTCGCTACAGCACATCTAGATGGCCTCCTCAGTAGATCTCTTGACTCCATAAAATTTCCACTCATGGAAAAATAAAATGGAGATTTAGTTGCGATCCAAAGGACTTTATAGAGTCACCATGGACACTGAAGTTGAGTCTGGATCCACCATAGAAAAATAAAGATTCTTGAACAAGAAGGATGAAGCCTTCGATTTCTTGTGCCTCTCTATTTTTGAAGATCTTCTCTTCCATCTTACGGATTTGAAGACACCGAAAGAAATATGGGACAAATTGGAATCTCTATACAGAAAGCATGATGACTTGAGAGTTTACCAACTTGAAAATGAACTCATGTCTCTCCAACCTTCCAATTTCGAGACTCTGAATGATTTCTTTACAAAGTTCAAGCATACTGTTTTACTCTTGAAGCAATGCAATGTGGAGAAGGAGGATGATCAGCTCATCCTTTCCATCCTCTCCAAACTCAGAGCTGATTATTTAGTTTTTGTTTCTACATTCCGTGCGGGGAAGCTCACAACCCTCGGATGGAAGATGCCTACACTCAATGCCTCCATTGAGTCCCTAACTAATGAACATGACAAGCTTGTCCAAATGGGAATCATCCGATCTTCCCGTGATCAAGCCCTCCATGTCTCAGGGCCCAAAGATCTGAAGGGTAAAGGAAAGCAGCAAAAAAATTAGAAAACTAAATTTGATGCTCCCAAGCCCAGAGTTGAAAATCAACAGCATGATGAATCTTTCGATTCAAGGAAGAACAAAGGAAAAGGGCACAATGGGAAAGAAAAAGTCAAGTGTTCTTACTGCAGGAAGGGTTTTCACCCTGAACATGCCTGCATGAAGAGAAATCTTGATGAAGCAACCTCTCTCCTTGAGAGAAATTACATCAATTTTTCAGAGAGCTTTCAGAGGAGAGATCACCAAGACCGGGAACCACAGCATGAGAAAGGTCATGCCATCATGGAAAGCACTTCAAAGTCCAAATCATTGATGATTGACTCTGGAGATTCAAACCACATGATGGCTGAAAAAGACTCCTTTTCATCCTTGGAGACCGGAAAATCCGTCCCCATCCACATGGGAGATGACTCCACCATCATTTCTGAAGGACAAGGTACTGTAGATCTTGAAAATGGTTTTTTCTCTAATGTTTTATATGTACCGTCTCTAGCAGCAAATATCCTTAGTGTCTATCAAATGACACATATAGGAATTCCTAAGAGAGTCTCTTTCAGACCAAATGATGTTGAGATAACAGAAATTGCATCCGAGAAACTCATTGCAAAAGGCCTTGCAAATCATCATGCAAAAGCCTATGAGTTCTCTCACTTTGTTGCGGATGCAAAGCCCACTGCTCTGCTAACTCATGGAAATGAGGTTAGTAGGTTGTGGCATGAGAGGTTTGGTCATATTAATTTCAAATACTTGCAGCAAATATAGAAATACTCCATGGTTGAAGGCCTCCTGGTCATTAAGGCAACCACGGGAATTTGCAAGGGCTGTGTGATTGGAAAACACCTTGAGCACAAGTTCGATGTGGGGGAAGGAAAATCGAGCGACAAGCATATTGGGGCTGATACATTATGATATTAGCGGTCTGATTCCTATCACATCCATGAATGGATCAAGGTACCTCCTTACTTTTATTGATGATTTTTCAAGGTATACATGGGTTTTCTTTCTCAAAAAGAAATCAGAAGTATGTGAAAATTTTTCTGAATTGAAGGCCTTGATTGAAAATGCCTCTGGGCTTAAGATCAAGATATTGAGATCTGATAATGGAGGGGAGTATGTTAGTAATGAGTTTCTGTACATATGCTCCCAAAGTGGTATTCAGGTCCAGCATTCAATTCCCTACACTCCCCAGCAGAATGGAGTAGCTGAAAGGAAGAATTGGTCTCTCAAGGAGATGACCACCTGTATGTTGGAGTCAAAGAAGCTTGCTGCAAATTTGTGGGATGAAGCCATGCATGCTACAGAATAAATTTAGAATAGGGTGCCACACTCATCCATGAAAGGAAATAATCCTTTTGAAGCATACTTCGGACACAAGCCGGATGTGTCGAACTTACGGGTGTTTGGGTCCACTGCATGGGCCCGGATTCCGCTTGATAAAAGAAGAGCTTTGCAACCGCAAAGCATAGAAGGTATGATTATTGGGTATCCTGATGAATCTAAAGGATTCAAGTTTTTGGATATCAATACCAAACATATCATCATTGAGAGAAGTGTCAAGTTCGATGAGCCTCTTCAGGAGGTGGAACTAGTGAAGGAGAAAACTGTTGAATTTCCTTCCTATTCTATTGAACATTTGGATGATGAAATTGGGGGTGATGACCCTGATTTGGATCCTATGATTTCTAATATTAGTCTGAATCAATCATTAGATGCTTAATTAGAACCTAAAGTGCAAAATCATCTTTCTACATGGGCCCAATAGACACTCTCCTCCGCAGGAAAAAAACATTGGAAATCCGGATGATCCAAGGAGAACCCGGTTTGATTTCCAAAGAGCAGGTATTGCGATCTCTTGTTCTAATAATTTGTTGTATGAAACTTGCTATTTGATGATTAGTTCAGATCCAAAATCATACTACCATGCTTGTAATGATCCGAGATGGCAAGTTTCCATGGATGAAGAGATGAATTCTCTTCAGAAAAACACTACTTGGGAGCTAGTTTCTCTTCCTCCGGGAAGAAAATTGGTTCAATGCAAGTGGGTAGTTCGGACAAATGTTGCTACTGATGGAAGCACCTATGAATATAAGGCAAGGATGGTAGCAAAATTTTTCTCTCAGGTCCAAGGAGTGGACTACCATGAGACCTTTGCACCGGTTGCAAAAATGGACTCCATCTGCCTTGTTTTGGCTATTTCAGCATCCAAGCACTGGGAGGTGCATCACATGGATGTTAAGTAAACCTTTTTGCATGGAGATATTCATGAGGAGATATACATGAAGCATCTTGAGGGCTACATCACTGATCCATATTTGGTTTGCAAGCTAAAGAAGTCACTATATGGGTTAAAACAGGCTCCAAGAGACTCGGTATTCCAAGATGGAAGCCTTCCTTCTCTCGCAAAACTTTCAGATATGTAGATCAGATCCAAATGTGTATTTAAAGCAGCATGATGGTCATATAATTATCATTGTTTTATATTTTGATGACTTACTGATCATAGGTAGCACAGTTGCCTCCATTTCAGCCATCAAAACTGCTCTCCATAATGCCTTTGAAATGAGTGATTTGGGGCTTCTAAAACAATTTTTGGGGCTCGAAATCAAGAACAATTCTGATGGGATTATGGTCAGTCAGTCCAAATAAACTTTATACATGTTAGTAAAGTTTAACATGGCTAAATGTAGGCCTACACCATTCCCTTTCCTTTCAAGGATCAGCCTTGAAGAAGGAAAACACACACCTCCCATGGACTGCACTATCTATCGACAACTGATTGGTAGCTTGTTGTACTTGACACATTCTAGGCCTGATATTTGTTATGCCATGAATGTTGTATCAAGATACATGCAGAAGCCTCATTATATTCATTGGAAGGAAGCCAATAGGATCCTCCAGTACATTCAAGGAACCAGGACCTACGACATTCACTATGCTGCAAACTCCGAGCTAGAGCTGGTTGGATACACAGATTCCGATTGGGCTGGTGATTCTATTGATCAGAAGTCAACTTCCAGATATGTATTCATGTTTGGTGGTGGCCCCATTTGCTGGTAAAGCAAAAAGCAGGCTGCCATAGCACTATCTTTAGCAGAGGCATAGTATCGAGGAGCGGTGAATGCTTACATCCAAGCAGTTTGGTTGCAAGGCATTCTTTCAGAGTTTTATCATGGTAGTACTTTGTCCACTGTCCTCTTTTGTGACAACCAGAGTGCTATTAAGATATCCATGGATCCAGTTACCAGGCAGAGGACCAAGCATGTAGATATTCACATGCATTACATCAGGGAGCTAGTGCATGACAAGACCATCATTCTGCAATACTGCCCGACTGATGAGCAGATTGCAGACATCTTCACCAAAAGCTTTTCAGAAAAGAAGTTCACTTACCTCCATTCAATGTTGGGGGTGAGTTCATCAGGGTGATCCAGACTACTTTCAGTGTTTAGCTTGAGAGGGGGTTTTCCCCATTGGGTTTTTCCTCTTTTCCTCAGTTTGTTTTGAGCATTGTTTTAGTTTCAACATTGTACATGATGATCTATGGCCTTAGTTGCCAAGGCCCTAGCATTTTTATGCATCTATGTTTTCTAACTCTTTTTGAGTATAGCTTAAGGGGGGGTGTTGGATACATTTACCATCATACACTCTTTTTGGTCAAATTGGCCTAGTTAAACCACTATCCTAAGTATAATTGACATTAATTGACATTAGTGGAGCATTAATTGCCATCATCTAGTCACACCCACGCCTAGCTATAGTAAAGGAGGCTAACTTAGCCTTATTCTACAGTCAAGGAGGCTAACTAGAGCACTCCAGGGGTGATCTGAGTGATAGTAATGCACCTAATTGCTAACTGGTGGTTACAATAATTTCAACCAGTCAGTTAAGGCACCTCCTCTCATTAAATATATTATTTAATGATTATTTAATATTATTTAATGATCTGGAGTCAATAGGGGCGCCTCCACCAACTTCTGATGATCAGTTCAGCTTCAGTTAACCTCATCAGGGTTCATTGAAGTCATGGAGCACTAGCACTTGATGGTTGGCTTGCTATGACATGTGTTTGATCTCCTTCAGTTGCGATTCAGTCATTTATTGCACTCCAACTTCAGTTAGGGTTTGGTGAGTCAATTAGGGTTTTGGTCAAGTGGTTAACTGAGTGTGATTGAATGGATGATAGTCAGTTAAGCCAGACTCACTCATGATTTCGAATTGCCTCCTTAGGTATTCGAATTTCTAATTGATTCAAGCTATTGCTTGACATTGGTATTGTAACCATTCATTGTCTATTAAATATACAAAGAGGAAACCAATTCTGGTTCCGATTAACACCATTTCATGAGTTATTTGATGAGATTATTCTTTGATGAGATTGATGCTTTGTTCCTAGATCAATGTGCAAGAATAATACCAGGTGCCTCTTTTGGTGTAAATTGAGTCTTGTCAACAATTGAAAGAATCTGGGGATGGTTATGAATTATCTTAATAGTTGTTAAGATACTGTTTTTACTATTTGTGTAAATATATCCTAGAATAACTCAAAGACATATAATCTTTTGAGGTATATAAGTCCCAAAGAATTTTTGAGTAGGGGGTTGGAGTTTGTATGAAAAGACTTATACTAAGACTTGATAATTTTCACTTGTGGGTATTCGAAAGGAGTTATCTCTTTCTTGGATCTCTCAGAAGAACTGTTCCTTGGAACTGGTATCATTTATGATAAAAAAAAAATTGAAACACACACACACACACACACACACACACACACACACATATAGCCTGGTATTTGATTTTCTTAGTTTATATATAGATGATCAAAGTGGACGAAGCTTGCAATGGGGTCCTTTCAGCCTCTCTTTTTGTAAATGCAACCAAACCTTATCCCCAACCTAGAATTTGTGTGGAACCCGATGTTGGTCATGTCGTTGCTTGTATTTAGTATTGGACTTCTCCAAAATGTCATGTACCTGTTGGCGGATGTGATGGATTAGTTCAACAAATTTGGTGGCCTTATCAACATCTGCCTGAGCATGGGAAGATTCCTCCTATGTGGATGCAAGGGGTAGAGCTACATCAATAGGGGCCAATGGTTGGAAGCCCAAGCACGCCTGCAAATGGCTATGATCAGTAGAGCTATGCAGAGCTTGGTTATAGCTATGTTGAACATAAAGAAGGCTCTCATCCCATGTGTGGGGATGTTTAGAATTGTACATTATCAAAATATGCACAATCATTCGGTTGACTACCTCTGTTTGTCAATCAGTCTTGGGGTGGAAGGCAGTCGATTTGGTGAGCTTGGTATCCATAAAGGACCATAGACTAGACCAAAACGTGCTCAGGAACCTACTGTCTCGATATGAAATTATAGTCTGTGGTAGCCCAAAATGAACCCAAACATGCTGGAAGAATAGCTTAGCAGTGGCTTCAGTAGAGATGATCTTCTTACAAGCTATCAGAATGGCCATCTTAGAGAAGTGATCCACAACCACAAAAACATAGTCATCACCATGCTTAGTTGAAGGTAGTCCTGACATGTAATCCATGGAGATGGATTCCCATGGCCCATTTGGAGTGGGAAGGGGAGTGTACAACCCTTGCTTTTTAACAGTTGGTTTTGCGATGGTGCAGGCAGTGCATGATTTGATATATCTGTCGACGTCTTGTCGAAGTTTGGGCCAATAAAAATACTTCTGGAAAATTTCCACTGTCTTCTCAATACCAAAGTGCCTTGCCACTCGACTATAATGTGCCTCCCAAATCATCTTGGCACGCTCGCTTGAAGGAACACATAGATGGCACAGGTGGCATAACAATCTTTCTTGAAGATGAAAGTCTACAACTGGTGTACCTGCACATAATGATTGATATATAGGGGTGACATCGAGATCATTTCCATATAGTTGAGGCCACGCATAGGTCTCGTGGTTGCAAGAGTTGAGCACCGTGGTTAATTCCGCCACTGGAGGTCGACTGAGGCAATCAACGACTCGATTGGTGCTTCCCTTGTTATATTCAATGTTCAGGTGGAACTACTGCAAGTAAGTGGACCACTTCTGGTGGCGGTCATTTTGTAACTTTCCTTGGGTTTGCATGAATTTCAAGGGCTTATGATCAGTGTGGATGACTGTTTCTTTTCCAAGGATGTAATGCTTTCATTGGTAGCAGGCTTGGAAAATGGAGTACATTTCCTTGTCATATGTGGGGTACTTGTGGAATATATCTGAAAGTGTCTCACTGTGATATGCCATGGGATGACCATGTTGAGTGAGGACCATACCAACAACGTAGTCCAAAGCATATGTCTTGATCTCAAAGGGTTGTTGTAGATCTGGTAAGGTAAGGACGGGTGCTAAACATAGGCACTGCTTCAGCTCCTCAAATGCGTGTTGCTGTGGCTTGGACCAAATTAACTTGGCCTTAGATCCCCCTTTGGTCACCTGGGTAATGGACCAAGCAATATTAGAGAATCCCAACACAAATCTGCGATAGAATTTTGCAAGGCCTAGGAAGCTGTGAAGCTTTGTGAGATTTGTCGGGATCGGCCAATTGCGAATGGCTTGGATGTTGGCCGGATCTACATGAACTTCATGTTTGCCCGCAATGTATCCTAGATACTGAACCCTTTCCACGCCAAATGATCACTTCTCTATATTGGCGTATAACTTGTGCTGTCGTAGGGTGTTGAGGACCTGGTGGATATGTTGGAGATGTTCTTCCCATGTTCTACTGTAGATGAGGATATCATCTAGATATACGACCACAAAGGAATTAGTGAATGGACGTAGAATGTCATCCATCATCCTCATGAAGGTTGTGGGAGCATTAGTCAAGCTGAAAGGCATGACCAACCCCTCAAAAAGGCCTTCCCAATATTTGAAGGTAGTCTTCCAGACATCGGTTTGCTCAATCGGCACTTGATGATAGCCAGACTTTAGGTCAATCTTGCTGAGATACTTGGCCCCCTTCAGCTGATCGAGGAGGTCATCAATTTGGGGAATGGGATACCGATTTTGGACTGTGATCTTGCTTACAGCTCGGTAGTCAATATAGAGTCACCATGTACCATCTTTCTTTTGTACCAACACAATTGGGCTCCCACAGGGTGAGGAGCTAGGTCAAATGTGCCCCTTTTGGATTAGCTATTTAATCTGCCGTTTGATTTCTTCATTCTCCATGAGGGAACGCCTGTAGAATAGACCATTAGGTAAAGGCATACCAAGTATCAAATCAATGGAATGCTTGACTTGACAATGTACTGGAACCCCAACAGGCGTGGTGAAGATGTCTTTGTATGATTCCACAATCTTGTCCACCTGTTTCTGCTGCGTAGAGGGATTCTTTGTGGATGTGGTGGATGTTGCTGTGATATTTTGTTCCCCCTTAGAACGAACCATGAAGAGTATGAATTTACCTGTCTGGGAGATTACCTTCCTACACTATTTCGTTGTGATGAGAGACACTGCAGTAGCAGGAAATTTCTCTGGTATCCTATAGAGTTTTTTTTCCAAAGTAATAATGACACTACAAGGCCTAGACTCATACACAGCATGGCATTTCCACATATATGGTTGTCCTAAGATAACATCACAAATTACCTCATATTTGAAGGGCTTGATACCGTAGGAGAGGCGGCACTATTGACTGAAATGGATGTCTCATCCATGGCTCAGCCAACCAATGTTGAAGGGTTGGGGATGCGAAACTGTTGGAAGTTTCAATCTTTTGACAACATCGGCTAAAATGAGGTTCTTCTGACTACCATTTTTTATAATGAAATGTAGAGGAGTCCCCTGCACCCATAGTTGTGAGTGGAAGAGGCGCTCCACTTCCTCTGGCTCCTCTGACTCTTCTACTTGGATCTTTGTGGTTGCTATGGTGGCACTAGGTTTTGCGTCAATGATTTTCTTGCCCCTTTCTTTCTCTAAATCAGTGTCAGAGTCAGAGTCTAGATTCGGGGATTTTTCCTTGGCCAACAATGACTGCTTTGAGCGGCATTCATCAGTGTTGTGCCAGGGGATTTTATGGAACTCGCACCACTTGCCAGTGTCCTTCTTCGATTTCCCATTACCCTTCTTTGTTTGTGGCTTTGACTGGCTGTCGGGAATTTGACCATCCTTTCTCTGTCCTCTAGGTTGTGAGTTAGGGCCACTTTTTCCTGATTTCTGCTGCTGATTTGCGGACCCAAAATCCTGCTTATTCTTTTTCTTTAACCTTTGATCGATTTTGATGTCGTATCAGTAAGCTGCTCCTAGTGAGGATATGTCCAAGAAATCGATCTTTGACTGAATGTACCGGTGAAGCCCAATTCAGTATTTTAGAACCAAGTGTCGTTCGCAGTCTCTAATACCTAGCTTTGAGCGCAGGGTATGGATTATATTAGTATACTCCATCACTATTTGGTCTCTTCCCTGGCGCAATGTCGTCCACTAGGTGTATTGATCATCATAGTTTTCGACAGGGTAGAATTCCTCTTTGACGACCTCAACAAAAGATTCCCAAGTGGGTTTTGTTTCGAATATCTCAGCTTCATCCTTTTCATGCCTCTCGCAGTACCCATCCCACCAATCTTTGACATGGAGGAGGGACTTAAGGAGCGTGAAGGTGATCTTTTCGCTGTCGAAATTTTTTTGAATAAAGAAGTAACCCTCCGACAGACTTAACCATTTTTCTGAAGCATCTGCATCTATCTTTCCTTCAAATAAGGGGATGTCAAAGTTAACTTGTAACTTGAAGGGAGTCTCACCCCCGAAATGGCTGCTCGTTGAAGGTGCGTCCATTGTTGTTGGCATTCTTTGAAGGATCTGGGTGAAGTTATCCATCATCTCGTTCCTCTGTCGTGTGAGGGCTTCCTCGAGCAACATTTTAATAGGATCTCCTGCTCCGTCGTCTCTCTTTTCTTCTCCCACCATCTGAGGTTTCTTGGGACGACGAGAAGTATTTTCCCCAAGCTCTACTAGTTCAAGACCCAGCTATCGATATTCAGATCTCGTCGGGGACATGCACCGACAAACCACAAGAGAAAAAAGCTCTGATACCACTGATCCGGATTTATGTGAGAACAAAATGAAAGAGAATATATATATCCAAATGTGCAGATATATATGGCGATCAACATAGTAATACAGTGAACTCAAATTCTATTAAATGAATGAAATAGAACAAACTGTAAAACAAAAGTAGCTAGAATGGTGGTAGCTGTATCTCTGAGAAGAGATGTGGAGGCTATACTCACTCGTGACAAGCTGAATACAAACTGAGGCCAAAGAGGCCTATTTATAATTAGAATGAGGTGAGAACCCCAAAAGTCCAAAACGTAACCTTAGAAGATGAACCGTCATAAAGTTTGCAGCCACAAGGTGGTAATTTGATCAGTCAACTTCCCGAGGTCATAACGTTTGCATACGATCTCCGATTTGGGCATTCGATAGCTTGTTGGAAAGGTATATCTAATATTTACAAATTTTGGTCAGCCAAATGCATGCCAACAACAAACATTTGGACCCAAATCTCCAAAAAACATCATTTAGGGCCTCAAAATTGCCCTGAAAGTTTAGGACTTGAAAATTGCAGAAAATTACAAGAAAATTGTCAACATGAGAAACTATTTTGAGCCAGTGGAATAGGTGGGTGGCCACCTATACCCATCTGGATCAATTTGAGAATTTTACACTTGATTTCTTTTCAGTTGAATTAATTTTTAGGCCTTCCATACCAGATAATATCTTTAACTGGCGTGTTTTTGATAATGATTTGCAGGTTCTGAATTTCTTAATGAATGATGATACTTTCAAAGATCCAACCATTGACGAAGTTACACATGATGAAAATTTGCGATACTTTACGATAATACATGATTTTTGTTCAATTGAAAAAGATTTTGAGAAGGTAAAACCGATTCCTAAATCAGTTTTAAGATTCAATTTTTTTTCTATATTCAGGATAAATTTAAATATGTTCCTAATTGGAAAACTAATACTTCACAAATGAAATATGAAACTATAAATCTAGGAACATAACTTAATCCTCAAATTGTGAATTTAGGAATAGATTGCACTCCTACAGAAAAATCAGCATTCATCAAATCATTTAAAGAATTCAAGGATGTGTTTGCATGGACGTATGATTATTTAAATACTTTTAATCCACAAGTTATGCAACACATTATTCCTATAAAACAAGGATGAAAACCTTTCCAATAGAAACTTAGAAAGTATCACCCGTCACTGGAACCAATAATTAAGAAGGAATTAAACAAAATTTTAGCTGCTAGGATTATCTTTGCTATTCGACATACTCAGTGGGTAGCTAATTTGGTTCCAGTTAGGAAGAAAACCGATGACATTCGACTATGTGTTGATTTTTGAAATCTCAATAAACCCTCTGAAAAAGATAATTACCCAGTTCCTCCCATGGAACAAATCTTTCAGAAAGTCTCTGGGGCCGAGATGCTATCACTTCTTGATGGTTACTCAGGATATAACCAAATTCTGGTTTCCCCAGATGATCAGCTTAAAATATCTTTCAAAACCCCATGGGGAACATACGCTTATAGAAACATGGCCTTTGGGTTAATCAATGTTGGGGCAACTTTTCAAAGAGCAATGGATATTGCTTTTAGAGGGTTAATTAATTATTTAGTAGTTGTTTATCTAGACGATGTCACTGTATTTTCTAAATGTCAACATGATCACATTAAGCATCTTGGAAAAGTATTTGAACGTTGTAGGAAATATGGGGTTTCTTTAAATCCAAAAAAACGATATTTGCTATTACACAAGGTATTTTATTAGGATGTGTGGTTTCAAAACATGGCATCATGATTGATCCTCAATGAACCCAAGCCATATAAAAAATAACTTACCCTTCTAGCAAAAAGACAATGCAATCATTTCTTGGTAAAATAAACTTTGTTAGGAGATTTATCCCCAGTTTTTCAGAAATCATCTGTCCTTTACAAAAAATGATTAAGGATGCTATTTTCAACTGGGGAAAAACTGAAAAAGAATCTTTCTAGAGAATCTTAGAATCCCCTAGTCTTTTGAGCCCTTTTTTAACAAGGACTTCATATTCTACACTTTCGCTTCTGACATATCATATGCAGCAATCTTAACTCAGCGAAACCAACAAAATACTGAAGTACCAATTTCTTTTATGAGCTCAAATTTTAAAGGTGTTGACCTTAACTACCATGAATTTGATAACCAAGATTTTGTTGTTTTAAAGTTGTCAAACACTTTCATCCATATCTGTTGAAATCAAGAACTAAAGTGATAGTTCCTTTCCCTTTAGTCAGAAATCTGTTAGTACAGAAGGATTTGGGTGAAAAAAGAGCACCATGGATGACAACTCTTCAAGAGTATTACTTGGAGATTAAACCTTCAATGGTAGTCAAGGGACAGGGATTATGTAAACTTGCTGTTGAAGTGACTCATTTGCCTAATAATAATTCTGAAACTATCATTGATGAAGTCTTACTAAACAGGGAAATCTACTTTTATCCTCCACCACAGGATTCTTGGTACATAGATTTAAGGACACTTCTGGAAACAGAAACTGCTCCTGACCACCTTGAACCAAGAAAAAGGAGAGCGCTTAGATTTAAATCTGCTCCTTATTTGCTAATTGATAATACTCTTTTTAGGAGAAATTCAGATGGTGTTTTACTTCGCTGCTTAGACAAGGATGAAACATAAATGATTTTGGGAGAACTACATTTTGCCCCAGCAGGTGGTCATTTTGGTGGAGAGACTACGGCACATAATATTCTTAGGGATGGCTATTATTGGCCTACTTTATTCCGATATTCTTATGCTTTTGTCAGAAAATTTCAAGAATGCTAAATTGCTGCAGGTAGGGTTAAGAAGTCTGCCTTTCCTTTACAACCTATTTCAATAGAAAGGCCTTTTCAACAATGGGGTATCGATATAGTTGGACCAATAAACCCTCCCTCCTCTATGCAACACAAATACATTATAACTACAACTAATTATTTTACCCGATGGGCAGAGGCTACACCTTTAAGGGTTGTGAACACCAATCACGTTATATTATTTTTAGAATCTTTTATCATAACGCGATTTGGTGTTCCGAATTTCCTTGTTTTATATAATGCCTCGTATTTTTCATCAGTTGAGTTAATTCAATTTTCCCTGGGGAAAGGTATAAGGGTTAGACATCCATCCAATTATCATCCTCACGAAAATGGTTTAGCTGAATAAACAAATAAAAATTTGTTGAACATTCTTAAAAGAACCATTTAAATTCACCATCGTGACTGGCACATAGCATTGTTTAATGCTTTTTGGGAGGACAGAGTAACTCCTAAAGCTTCAATAGGTAACTCACCTTTCTTCCTAGTTTATGGAACCGAGACCATTTTACCACCAAATTTATTTTTACCTTCGTTACTAAATTTCTGTGGTGGTAGGTTACTGATGTTGTCGGAGAAACCATTGTATCGAAATGACCAAGTCGACGTTTCGAATCCATATCAGTATTCATCATCAAGACAATGTCAAATGTGGAGAGAGCGAGAATCATTGAAAAATACTGGAACTGTGTAGAAGAAAAGAAAGGTCTAAGGTTAGCTTGGATGGGAGGCTAGGGTTTGCTAGGTTTAAATTTTTTTTTACAAAATTAATATATTATTATAAACTATTAAAAAAAATTATCTAAATATATTTATAAAAATAAAAAAAAACAAACCATCAATTTGTTAGCTTTAAAACTTTTATATTTGCTTGAAGTTTTTAAGAATTTTTATTTTTTAAATTATTACTTTTTAAAAATTAGGAAACGTCAAGTTTATTAAAGGCCTTAATACTAAGTCTTTTATAATTTTTTTTTTTTTTTAAACATACCTAAGGAAAGAGCCATTGCTTTAAATTTAGAAACTAAATATTTTTTACTTAGAATTTTAAGGTATAGTCATAAATAGTTGTAAAGTGATCCAAGTTAAAAAGACTAAATCATTAAAATTGTTAAAAAAAATAAATTATTTCTTGCTTATACAAAGTTAATAATAATAAATATACTATTATTTTTAATTTAAAATTATAATTATTAATGTGTTTGAAATTTTTAGGTCTAACTTAAGGGCTAGGTAGGAGGTCTTGAGAAAAAAGGAGAAGGGTTTAAATGACTAGGTCTTAAAAAAGTCAATAATATTAAATATATTAATTTTAATTTTAACTTTATTTATAATTTTAATTTTAATATTTTAATTTTAATATTTTTAATTTTTAATTTTTAATTTGAAGGGTTTATTTTTACCTTCTTTACATCTATCCCAATCTGTTCAGGATGAGGATTTTCTGGCTATGGAGGAAAGAGACAGGTCAAAACAACATTCTATAAAAGATCAACAAATTGTTAAGTCCTGGTTCGATCAATCCTGAAGTTCTAACAGAGAGTTCCAGGTGGGGGACTTGGTGTTAAAATGAGACAAATCCCATGAGAAGAAAGGAGTTCATACCAAGTTCCAAAAACTTTGGTTAGGCCCATTTGTCATTATTGAGAAGATAGGTCCAAACAGTTTCCGTCTGCAAACTTTAGAAGGTCAGTTCGAAACATTTCCAGTTAATGGCTGATCTTAAAAAAATATTTCTGCTGATTTCTTCAGGCTTTGAATCTGTATATAATTTTGTATATAAGCTTGTTTATTTTGTTGATTATTGTATAGATTTTATTTCCTTCTTTTGAATCATTTTTTTTTGTAAATAATTTCAAAATTTCAAAATTTTCTGTATATATTATCATCACAAAACTTTATAAGATTGTTGATATTTTTGTACAACCTTTTATCAAACAGAATTATGACAAATTCCTAATTCTCATGTACATTCAAATTTCATTTGATCCATGTGTAAATACTCTTGAAATCCATTTTATGATTGATTTTCTTAAATTTAGAAATGATAGATCCTTCTAGTCAAATATCATGATCTGTCAATCATTTGTACATAAGATGGTCAAATCTTTGTATATATTTTCAGATAATCAGTCGCTAATGTACATATGTTTTTGAGAGGACATTTGTAAATAAATAAGTCCTGTGGCTTAAACCTGGTTTGTTCATTAGTTTAAAATTGCGGTGTTAAATTAAGTCTTTTAAAAATTGGTTTAGAATGATCAAAGTTTTCTAAGTCTATTAAGAACCTATCATTATTTGAAAACATTTGTAAATATGGTTTAGATTATCCCTCATTCACCTATTTCTTTTGACAGTGGGATGGCTGATTAATTCCTTTTTCAAAACTTTGTACTTGAAAAAATATTTATGGATCTCTATCATCAGTCATTTTTTTTTAAGTTGTTTACCATCTGGAGAATTTTTAGATCTGTTCCATTCAATAAAATTCTAAAGTTTAAAATAAGAGACGGAAGGTATTAGTAATAAGCCGATCCGATCAGGATCATAAATATCATCGGCATGACATTATTAGGAAACTGATAATGGCTCTTGGTCGTAAGGTCAAGAGATAGGGGATCTCATCACAAGCCAGCTGATTCATTTTTTGGTGATATTAGTGACTGAGATTTCCATTTGGTTACCATGTTGGGTATTGGTCTCTTATTTTATAAAACTTAAACTTTCAAACTAAATAAAGTGAAACATAACTTTGATTGAAGAATAGGAGGTCTCATCATGATCTGACCTAATCATGGTCATTAGTGTTGTCTAGTATAACTTCATTTCTGATCATCATAGTGATGGCTCTTGGTTAAAAGATCAAGGGACAAGAGGTCTCATCACGAGCCGGCTTGCTTATTCTAGGAAGTTCTCGTGAATGATACTATCATATCAGGTTATCATGCCTAGATAATAGTATTCAATCAAATAAATTGTTTCTAATTTCTAGAAGAAAAAAAATACAATAAATGGAACAGATTCTAGAGATTTTTCATAGAATTAAATTCCTATATCTTATACTGATGGTTCATATTATCATTACTATGAGTACTTTGTTTTGACTGGGATATTCTTAAGCTTATCTTTAACTAGATATTTATTGACAGAGATGGGAATAATTCTGAATTATACTTGAGAATATAAATTAGATAATGGTTTTTATTAGATTGAGATTTTTTTATTGTTTTGAATATATTTTAAGATTTTGTTTATACAGTCACTTGAAAATTATATGAACAGAGATAATTGGTTCTCCCAGGTTGTTGCCATTTGTTGGTAGGCAACAACCCTTCTCAATTTTCTTGCTATATTGCATAATAAATTGATCAGATCTTTTCTTTAATTAATAAAAAAAAAAATTATTAAAGAGTGCCTTCAGAATCTTTGATTTTGAAGGTACTCTCAATGAAGGAAGAGTTAGTGGTCAAGATGGTAGTTTAGGAAACACTTTGAATTAAGCTAGTTCTTTCATTTTGCAGTTGTTAAATTAATTCTCATTATTTCATGATCATATATCATCAATACAAATGGATTGCTACTTTACATTATTTGGTTAGAATGAATTGGCTTAAATGATTCATAACCATTGCATTTCATAAAATTTCTTTTTTAATTTGCATTTAAAGATTTGGTTTCAAGTATTTGACATAGTTTTATTATCAAACATAAATGTTCAAACATATATCTTAAGGTTGAAATTTTTTGCTATATCATATGATAACCTTTATATGTTGGTTGAACATTTGTATCATTACAAACTTCTATAACTTATGTCTTATACGATTTGTAAGTAAATAATATTTACATTGTATATACTTATAGAATATAAACCTTTTCTTTATTACTATTTCAAATTCTGATCAAAATCGTTTATAGTATGTTTCCAATAATAAATCGAAACTGGTTTTGATCTAGGGATTAGCTTTAAATACCATCTTTTGATTCATTGATCTTCATTAAACTTGGAATGATGTTTTATAATTAAAATTTGACTTACATACTCATTGTGTTAGTTCTAATAATTATCAAATCAATTTTCCAAGTGAACATTATTGGTGAACCTAGATTGGAAAGATATGGTTGATGCCTTCATTGGTACACCATAATTATTCATAACCATAAGGTTTCTCATCACTTAGGATGATGTTGCATCTAGCCTCCACGTATTAATTTAATCATGACAAAATTTAGAGCTGGAGATGAATGGATTTGACACGATTCTGTACATTTAACACCTGCCACTTTCCATGCTATGAATTGATAACCTTGTATGATTTTTCGTATCAATATGATTCCAGAATGACAGTACATTTATGAGGTGTTATGATTTGTTTTCAAAATTATGATTTCGCATATCAGATCATTATGTTTTGGAATTGATTTTATTTTAACAAGGTTATGATTGTCATGTATGAATTAAGGGTTTCAATTTTAAAGCATGTGAGGGTTTTCAACATGCCTATTGAACTGTGTATACCCATTCCCTCTGTATTCATGACACCCTTTAGCCCTTAACTTAAAGAAGAATCTGTAGTTGAGCAAATGGCACCTCTGAGTCATTTCAAAGTTTCAGGACCAGAATTGTTGGAAATGGATCTTGTAGCTACGGCCTTATTTGAAAAGATTGGTTGGAAACCATTCTTTTAGAGTTTCAATGGCCATAATGAAGAAGTCACTTGACAATTCGTGCTATCCTTTGATGGGAATACCGCTCAAATTGGTTACTTACAATTATTTGTGGATGAACGGATTATTTCCAAGGCCACTAATCTTCCTCAGCGTAGAGAACACTAGTTTAAAGGGTCAAAAATAGACAAGAAGAAGTTTAAACAATTTCTTTTTCCATTATCTAAAGATGATACACATCTTAAACTCTGTTTTCCAGTAAAATATTTGAAGACTCAGTGATGTCTCCCTTTTCAGGTTATTTCCAGGTATATTTCTTGCGATGGTCATTACTCAAATGTTAATTTATACTATCTTAAGATTTTAATGGCTTTAACTAGTTCAAAATTGAACTTACCCTATTTTATGCTTCATAGTCTACATAGAATGGTTGTAACAGTCCAATGAACTACAGTGAATCAAAATCATAGTCTATTTCATTATGGCCTAATTAAAATTTTGGTTCAGTATATACTATCTATGATGAGCAGAACATGGATGAGTTTTTAAGTGATAATGGTTTTGGGTTAACGTGCTTCTGGCCTACTTGCTTACCCAAAACATGTATTAAACGAAGAAGGCCTTTGTAAAAAAGAAGTAAATGAAGAGTCTGATCCTATAGCTGATCATGAAGGGCTTGATAAACTCTATATGATAGCTGAAATTGAAGAGTTCAATACTTCAAACCCTCCCGAGAAACCCAAGGAGAAAATGAAGTAAAAGACAAAGGTAAAATCCTGTTCAATACACACTCTATTAACTTATCCATTGATTCGCATCCTAAGACAATGTCAGGGGAGGGTAAGAACGAGTTAAGGGGAGTAAATCTCAAAGATGACAATAAACTTCTTGAACCAGTTATGGGAAAATCTGAAACAACAAGTCGAAGATTTACTAGAAGTATGGTAATTATTTCAATTCCAAAGACTATGGAACGTAATAGTGAACCTATATTTGTTAAGGATGTGTTGACGGGCGTATTTGACTAAGCCCGCAACGGGGGAAAACGACCCAGTCCGGGACCCTTAGAACAGGCTCCAAGATGTTTGGAATAGTCGCTCCCGACAGGTTTAAAGGCTCTGTTGGCCTGGGATCCTAGAGGACTAATGATTACAATTAGTGCTACTGATAGTTAGTGTCGATCCTATACTTATAATTACAAAGATTAACCCAATTTATATATTACAAGGAACGAAAACTGTTAAGTAAAATCATTCAAAACAATTAACTCTGAATATATAAATAAAACATAAATCTGGACAAGACTCGTATGCTACAAAGTCATGTTATATTTATATACAGATATACAGTAATTACATAGAAGGATAAACTGAATGTATTTAATGAAAAGGATCTAACTCAACAAGGTTCTTCGGATAGTACAAAAAGCAGAAACTGAATAAAATATAATTCTGATCTAATACCTATCCTGATCAGGAGCAAAAATTAATTTAACCTGTAACCAACTGCTGTTGATAAAGGCACTGTATGTAAACATTTGCTGATACTTAAAGAAATTCAAATATTGCAAATCATACAAGCATCATTACACATTATGTAATAATAATATCAATTATTAAATACAAAACATGACATACCAACACAGTTAAAAACAGGAACAGTCGATACCTGATAAATTATATTCGCACAATTCATCAAGGAAATTATAACAAACATCATAATATAGGAAAGCAAATATCAAAACTGAAAGATATTATAAGCCACATAAAAAGTATTAAAACTGTAAATGTGTGTAAAACATCACCAGTTCAAACATGTAGCAATTGACAGATAACTGCCTAGAGGAACAGATAGGACGAACTAGCAGTTTTGTTCTTGCTTCCCCAGAGTATCGACCCCCTATCATGTTCACTATCAGCCCTTTAAATACATTTTGAGTTTTCCCAAAATAATATTATCAAAAGCTAATAATCCAGATCGTGATCCCTAACTAATATCGAATAAAAAACGACAAGTGGAACATGTCATTTTTTCAGCGAACGCACAACTATTCCATCCATCACATGGGATCGAAAACAAAAGAGTGGCACCTGTAATACAAACCGTCCAATATCGATTTGTCTCCAGAAATACAGGGATCTCCAATATACCCAAAATCCTCAAAATCGGGAAAAGAGATATTCATGTCACTATCTGCGATACAACACACAAGAATTATAATTAAAACATAATTGAAATAATAGCAAATAAAATCATCAACAAGTAAACTCGAAATAATCAAATACCTGATCTTGATCAACAAAACAACATATCACCAAACACTACAGATTGACTGGGGCGTTGAAAACCTGAATATTAACTCCACTAGGTTGACTTAGAGATGGATCTTTGAATTGCATTAAGGCGATCTGAGCATTGAGCTCACGCAATTTTTCTTCGCTCTTTTCATTCTCGTCCTGTAACTTAAGCACCCGCCTGATAAGTTTGTTTTTATGATTCCTCAGTCGTGAAAGATGCTGATTACTTTCATCAACCTTTACCTTTAAACCCTCATTATCAGCTTTCAATAAGTCTTGACTCGCTACTATTTCATTCATCTTATCTTCCATTCGGCGAACCTTAACTAACAGACAGCTAATAAACATAGGGTGAATAGTTTCCCCAATTCCACGAGAAACAGCTGAAGATGTTTTAACAGGCTTTTCTTTTACAACTGAATCAGTCGTACAATCAACTAGGACTTCCTGAACTTTCTTATCCACTGTTGAAGGACTATCACTATCAAGAGTGACATCAATATCAGGCCGAACAGGCTGAACCTCTACAGACAACGAAGGATTTTCAGAGATGCCTTCAGCAGTTACAGGGTGACTTTGCCCAGCTAGATCAGCAACCAAATCACGATGAATCACATCATCATTAACAGGTGAAGGAATAGCAATTTCCTCATCATCGATTACAACCGTTTCGACTGGAAGCTTAACATTCACAGGGTTTTGTGGCATCTTGGCTTTCGCCATACTCCTGGTTAGCCTTCTAGTCAACTTGGACATAGATAATTTCCCTCGACGGTTACCAGATTTATCACTATAGTTTGATGGAGTGACGGGTGACAGAGCTGAGATCTTGTTTACACGCCTAGACTCTGGAGATGTATGAGGAGTGTTCATTGGATCACCCATAGGCGCTTGAGAGGGTCCTGCACTCTTAAGGCTAGGGTTTAATGTAGGTTCGCTCAAAGGAGCCGAACTTGAAACCTTATGTTTGCTACAGTGACCTGGACTGTCAAACATACAATGACAAAACTCTGAGAAACCATTTGATTCTATGAACTGCTCCCATGAGCGACCAGACTTCATTAGTTCATTTTCAATCAACATACGGACTAGCCCGTGGTGAAACAAACTGTGGCTTACATGTTTTGGTCCCTTCTTTATAGCGTTTGACATTTTAAACAAACTGTGTAGAAGATAGTAAGGGAGATTGATGGGAAATCCTATGAAAGCGGCCATCAAACGAAGGTGGTATACATAGGCCGAGGACAACCGACCTTCGCAGGTTAAATACCTGTGAATTAAATCAAGCACGGGGCACCAGTTTTTCAAGAAATACTTACGTGCAACGCCTGTCCGAAAATAAATTTCTTGAGACGGGTTCTTCAGCAACGATCTCCATTCCGTAATCTCCATTTTCTAATATTTAAACCACTTCTACCCATCCAGAGACAGACCGGTTGCATTTGCGATCGACCTCTCATCAACCCGAAAGCACAAATCTCCAACTTCGGCTTGATAGTTTACCAGGGACAAAGCGAATACTCTGGTGACTTCTGGATTAGAATCAGAGAACTTCTCAAGGAATGGCAGCCATCCGACATCTTTGACCTTTTGCAAAAGCCCAGGGTTCGAATTCAACAGGGTTAACTCATAGGGTTCGACTCTCACAACAGGGGCCATTACTGATTGTTTATAAACGCGAAACCATGCACAGAATACATGCCACCACTGGACCGAAGACAGAAAGCCAGGTCGTGAGCATTTGGGATAGAAACTCAGCAACACTAAATGATGCAAAGGATAAGCCCTGAGTAATTGCAAGCGAAACCCCTGCGGGTTCGGCATGAGCAGAGCCATCACTACTCGGAGTGCTGAACGCAAATGACGGTTGAAACCCTGAAAGACTAATGTTATCTCAATCAAGCCTGAATTAAATGACAGGAGAGCTCGAGGTGTACGTAATAACAGGTGCTCCACTGGTAAACAGCCACGACAAGGAATAGGTACGAGAGCTGAGACGTGGACAGCAGGGTAAGTACGAGTGTCATAATAACACTCTGAATTCGTGATGAGTGTGACTCGTGCCATAGATCATTCCCGATAATGTGTTCGGCTCAATCATCAAAGGTGGTGGATTATCATATAACTCGACACTAGACCTTTGCATATTATCATATGCAAATTAATATCAATGCAAATAATGGTTAACAAACTTTAGGATGTGGCATGCGAATCATGTATCTAGGCTTCTATAGAGTTGGACAAACCTTTGATCACCATTACCCGATTCTGCATAAAGATCATGATACACGACCTTAGTAATATTTCTTATAAATGAAATCGACCAGAAACGGTGTTAATGTTTAAGAGAACCTGCACAACTAGGATATACAGCATCAAGCATAAAGACCATGAACACTCATGTATTAACATCCCTAGTTACAATTCATCCAAACCAGTAACTCAGAGATATTGATATCATTGATCCAATGTAACTTGCAAAGTTTGTTCAAAAAATGTTGACTTCATTAAATCAGTAGCCAAGGAAAAATCCTCCTTTCAGGAGCCGAATTTATCCCTTTTAAAATTTAAACATTTCATCGAACAAAATGGGATTTTGTTCGATGAAATAATGATTTTAGAAGGCTGTTGAGCAGGGGCACAACAGGATGATAGTGAACAAGAAAATGAATCTCCTCCTCATGAAACCCCATTCAAATATTTTGAACATGAACAGAGTAGTAATCACGGTAATTTTGTGGATAATTCACCATTATCGGCACAACCAAAACATGAAGTTCAGTTTAATCCAACATTGAATGATGAGTGTTCTTTAGAAGAGACTTTAAAGGTTGCAAAAGAGTCAATCAAACTTTCCCAGCAACATAAGGATAAGTGGTTAAAAGAAGAAGAACAAGCTCGTGCTATTTTGAAAACAAAGTTACAGCAACAAAATAATGAATTACTTATGTGGGTGGATAGATGGAAACATATGAAGGCAAAGAAGGACAAATATAAATCAGAGAAGAAGTTGTTAGCTGCGTCAAATGAAAAATTGTTGAATGAAAAATGCCATGAAGAAAAAATCCTAAAAATCAGAGCTAAGCTATCGGTGGCAAGGAAATCTATCAAGCTACAAATCGCATCTTAACAATTTATTCTGTTTTTTTTTTATGATTTTGATTGTGACAGGTAAATGAGTAATTTAATGAACATCCTACAGAATCGAAGATTCTGTAGGATTGTTTTATAGTTTTATTTTCTTGTTATAATTGTAATCATAGTTTAATGAGGAACTTATATTTTAACTATTTTCTACAGGTGTACCTATGATATAAATACATCGAATCGAATGGAGATGGTTTTGCTAACTAGTATGCATCTTCGAAGCTACTTTTGTGTTGATGGCTGGCATATATTTTGGATGGTTACGCTCCATTTTCTTCATTGGAAGATCATTTTTCTAGGTATCTCTTTTGGTGTAAATTGAGTCTTGTTGACAGTTTAAAGAGTCTGGGGATGGTTATGAATTATCTTAACAACTGTTAAGAGACTGTTTTTACTATTTTTGTAATAGATCCTAGAATAACTCAAAGACAACTAATATTTTGAGGTATATAAGTCCCAAAGAATTTCTGAGTAGGGGGTTGGAGTTTGTATGAAAAGAATTATACTAAGACTTGATATTTTTCACTTGTGGGTATTCGAATGGAGTTATCTCTTTCTTGGATCTCTCAAAAGCACTGTTTCTTGCAACTGGTATCATTTTTGATAAATGTTTTTTGAAACATATATATATATATATATATATAGTTTGGTATTTGATTTTCTTAGTTTATATATATATGATCATGCTTGGTTGTGATTGATGTATAATTTGTAAAGACTTACTCTAATCGCATGTTAGTTATTTCTTTGTTTGGTATTACTTATGCATTTGTTGATATATATATTTTTTAATATTTGTATTGTAACAAATATTTTAAAATTATTAGCTAATTATCATTAATGTTCAAGTATCGAAATACTGAGTATTAATTATCTTTTGATAGCTATAACTATTAAATACTGAAGCAATTTCTTGTTTCAAGTATTTCTCGTTCATAGAATTTATAAAATTAGATATTTGTTTTAGTTTCAATTTTGCTAAGTTTTCTTACTGAATTGGAATTATTCTTTTTTCAGATATACTTATCATCAATTGATAGTTGCTTTAGTCTGTTAAACTTGCTCTCAACTGAGATAGGGTAGTTAGTTAGTTTTAATTTAGTTTAATTTTAATAACTATTAAATAGGATTTAAATTAGATTATTTTGTTTTTTGAGTTTAAAATAGTTCTTTTTACAGAAACTGAAAACAAAACCAAAAGATAATAGAATACTTTGATTAAGAAAGCAATTTTAGGATGATTAAAACTTAAGAACTAACATTAGGGTTAGATAAACTTTAGATTAACATAAGATAAATTTTGCTAAGTTTTTATATTCTCCTTAAGAGGATAAATTCAACTGGTAGTAGGAGACCATAACCTACAAGATTTAGTCATCCCAAACACACCAAGGTCTGTTTTAAGAACTTTGTGTGCACTATTTCTCCTAAGTTGGCCTAGGTTAGAAAATCAGGCCAACAAATGGCGCTAGAAGGAGGTCCTGTTAATTATTAATGGCTGATAGAACTAATGATAACCTTCAACTAGCCAACAACCTCCATTACAACCTGAAATTAGCAGTTCACCATTCATAGAAACTATTAGGAGAATTCTTGAGCGTGACCATAATACATCTCCATTTACTCCTGAACAGAGTACTCAAACTTTAGAAGAATCACGTCACATTCTTACAAGAGCTTATGCTCATCAACTTGGTTTAACACCAATAGACTATGGTTTACCCAGACAACAAAGATGTAATCCTCAAATGAATGTAATTAATCAAGATTCAATAGAAGTTGATAGAAATCCAAGTTATCGAGTCATAAGTCTTCATAGAGAAACTACTAGAACAAGTACTATTAGAAGCTTGACTTCTGTAGGCAGTTTTGGTCAACCACTGTCTCCTCTGGAATCACCACCGGATAGTCCAAGGTCATCTAATCAAGGGAGTTCTTCAGATTCTGAAGAAGATCTTATGGCTGGAAACATACCTGCAGGAGGAGGAGGAGGAGGAGGTAACCCTCCTAATCCACCAAACCCACAACTTCCTTGGTTAAGAACAACTGCTGTAGTTGTGCCTGGTGTACAACATCCTTTTCCAAAACATTTGGACAAACTTCTTCTGAAATTTAATCCATATAATAAAGAACCAACAGAGGTGCATGTAGATAAATTCATTTTAGTTGTTCAAACCATGGACATTTAGCATGAAGACATAGTCTATCGTTTGTTCCCTTTAACTTTTGAAGGGAAAGCATCTACTTGGTACTTTTAATTAGTACAAGGGTTAATCACAAACTGGACTTATTTCAACAAGGATTTCCTAGATAAATTTGGGGAGGATAAAACACCTACTCTTTTAACTCTTGAGTTGTCTCGAATTAAAATGGAACCTAAAGAAAGAATCAAAGATTTTAATCAGATATTTCTTACAATAAAATACAAAATTCCTGTTGCTTCTCAACCACCAGAGGATATAATCATAGAAAATTATACTTCAGCCTTACCAAAATATCCTGGGATGTTTGTTAAAAATTTTGTTAAAACACTCGTCGAAACTTTTGAGGAGTCTATTTAAGTTGAGAAGGATTCCATGTCATATTAACCGGATAGAAGTGGAAAAGTTGATACTTTTCTGGGTCGTAAGAAAATTGAAAGACCATGATTCAAATAAGGATAAGGCATTTGTATTAGAACAACTGCAGAATGCTATTCATCCATTAACTAATGAAGTCATAGGATTACAGAAAACTAATTCTGAAACTTCGTCTTCTAGAGGGTATTTCAGAAATCAATTTAGATAGAATCCTAATACTAATAATAAAACAATTTCGGTTTTCTTCTGAGAATAGAAATCCATTGAAAGTTTTTTTGGCTCCGAGCTACGAGGTCGAGATCGCTGCCCCTGGCCGCTCTAGGTCTTCCATCGCGAGCTCCCCAGCGGCCGCATGGCTGCACCTGGGGGAGGGATGTCCCCTCCCTCCCCTTCTCTCTCAGATGTAGATTCCTTCAAGAAGCTGCTTTCACAGGCCGGGAAGAAACTGGTAACCCCCCAGATCCCGAAATTCATCAAGAAAATGGAGGCAATTCCAGAAATTATCCTACCAGAAGAAAAACCCATCAAGATCGCTCTTGCCTTGGCAGAACGAGGACTGGTAGGACAGTTCATGGGCTTATGGCCCTCCACAAGAACCACGGACAACTGGATACAAAGAAACTGGAGGCCGCAGCTGAAGCACAGCGTGACCTACTACCCAGTGGGCAGAGGCTTCTATATTTTCGAATTCATCTCCAAAGACGATCGTGACCTCGTATTCAGAAATGGTCCCTACTTCATGGGATCCCAAGGATTGTATCTCAACCGATGGACCCCGGATTTCGATCCGAATCTCGACTCCCCAAAGGAGGTTCCAGTCTGAGTTTGTCTTCCTAACCTACCACCGCACTGCTGGAACTCATAATCTCTAGGAAAAATAGGAAATGGACTCGGTCGCTACATTGACAAAGCAGATCCCAAGGGTAAATACTCCTGCGCCAGAATCTGCGTTGAGGTAGATCTTGAGGCTGGGCTACCAGAAGCAATCAAGATCTCGGTGGGTGATTGGCATCACTTCCAACAGTTGGATTACGAGCAGTTGCCCTTCAAATGCAGACACTGCCACGAGCACGGTCATTTCCAAAGAAACTGCCCCAAATTCTAGCAAGGAGATAACACTGAAGGATGGCAAAGGCCCAAAAAAGGGAAAGCAGCCCCGAAAAATCAAGAGAGAAGGACCGGATCCGGGCTGCAAGACCCAAGCAGTAAGCAAGCAACAGAAGAAAGGACCTCTCCTCCCATCTCCAGCCAGATCCATACCCCAAATCATCCCTCGGCTACTGAGGGAACAAGTGCAGAAATCATAATCCCCGCTAGTCCGTACGCGGCAGATCCTAGCGGCCCTGGTGAAGTACCCACGCAACCAACCCCAATTATATCCCCAGTCATTACAGAGAGAATCCCTCCCCCAATCGCCTAGGAGGAGGATCCATCTAATCTTGACTCCGATCAAGAGGGTTTCTCTGAGGAAGAGTACTCGTACTCCAGCAGTCCGCATGCAACTCCTCTAAAGTCCAACAGGGGAAGAAAATCCCAAAAAAAGCACCGAGAAGAGAATTCCTTCAGAGATGTCGCTAAAGGATCCCAGAAAACATTACCAAATATGATCCGCACCAGATCCAGGCAAGGCCAACCCACCAAGGGGGCCTCTCCTTCCAAAAAAGTTTAAATGCGCTACATCTCCTGGAAATGCAGAGGTCTTGGCTCCAAAACAAAAGAAGAAGCTCTGAAAGATATCATCAGAATAAACAAGCCAGACATTCTGTTAATTCAGGAGAAAAAAATGGAGGACTCAATCCTCTATCAAGCAAGTCACGCTCTCTGGAAAAAGGGCCCCGGGTTAGAAATAAGCTCCAAAGGGGCCTCCGGTGGAATTGCCACCTTTTGGGATTCTACCAAATTTGAACTGGTCAAAGAAGAACGCAGCGATCACTGGATCTTCACAAATTTCCTTCACCTGGACTCCGGCCAACAAGTAAGTCTTTTTAATATTTATGTTCCTAACCTCTTTCATGAAAAACGCAGCTGCTGGGATACACTCGAAATGTTTCTTAACCAGAACAGCCCAAGAAACATCATCATAGCCGTAGATCTCAATGTCACGTTATCCACTGCAGAGAAGAAGGGGGGCTCCTTAGTAAGGGAACAAGCGAGAGAGTGGGTAGAGGAAATTATCCTCCATTGGGATTTGATGGACATTAAACCCCCCTCAGGGAAGGTTACCTGGTCCAACAAAAGACTGGGTCCTGGTCATATAGCTGCTCGACTCAACAGATTCCTCATACACTCAAACTTCCTTTCCTCTGGTTTGCTAGCCACCTCCAAAATCCTCCCTAATTGCACCTCGGACCATAGACCGATCCTTCTAGACATTTTCTCTGATGCCACTCTCGGCCCCATCCCCTTCCGTTTCAGTCCTCTTTGGTTGCTTCAAGAGAACTTCCAGCAAGTAGTCTCGAAATCCTGGTCTATTTCGATGCTGGGTTCCCCCTCCTTCTCATGGGAGTAGAAACTAAAGAGGCTGAAAGAAACTCTAAAGAACTGGGCTAAGCATTTATCCTCCCCTACCTCCGTCAGAATCGCAGCCCAAAAATACCTCGAAAGCCACCAGCAGGCGATGGACTCAATCCCCATCACCAGCATCACTATTTCAAAGGAATCAGAGCTCCAAAAATCCTATTTTAAAGCCTGTAGGGTCGAAGAACAATTTTGGCGCCAGAAGTCCAGAAGCATGTGGCTAAAGAGCGGAGATAAAAATACAAGCTACTTCCACAAACAAGCTGAATCCTGCAAAAGCTACAAAGCTGTAAATGAAATCAACTTTCGTGGATCCCTGATAAAATATCCTGAAGAAATAAAGAAAGCAGCCTTTCTCACCTTTAAATATCTCTTCTCGGCTCCGGAGGACACCCCTTTAAACCCATCGGATCATCCTTTCGACCTCATCCCCCCCCTGATTCAAGAAGCCGACAACCTGCTCCTCTCCGCCCCCATCTCCCTAAAAGATCTTAAAGTGGCCCTTTTCAGAATGAAGCTAGACAGCGCCCCAGGCCCAGATGGCTTTACGGCCAACTTCTTTACGAGCTGTTGGGACATTATCAAATTAGATCTGCTAAGGATGGTAAGGCACTCCCAAGTCACCTGCAAGGTCGGAGGAAGCACTAACTCCGCTTTTCTTACTTTAATCCCGAAAGAAAAGGGAGCCACTTCCTTCTCATGTTTCTGGCCAATATCCCTGTGCAATCTCAGCTACAAAATTATAACCAAAATTATGGCCAATAGACTCAAAAAAATCCTCCCCAAAGTCATCCCGAAAAACCAAGGGGGGTTCATTAAGGGTAGAAAGATCCAAGACAATATCCTCCTTGTCCAAGAAGCTATTCATACTAGCTGCCAGAACAAAGAAGAAGGAATGGTGATAAAGTTGGATCTAGCCAATGCCTTTGACAGGGTCAGGCACGACTTCCTCTTCTTAGTCATGAAGAAGCTGGGATTCTCTACGCACTTTACCAACTGGGTGCAAGGCTGTATCAGCTCCCCGTGGATTGCCCCTCTTGTAAACGGCAGATCCACCAATTTTTTCCAAGCATCTCGAGGGCTCCGACAAGGCTGCCCCTTATCGCCCCTCCTCTATGCAATTCAAGCTTCTGTTCTAAGCTTCCAGTTAACCTCTAGCATTCAGAAGAAAATCCTCCCAGGCCTAAGGCTGACCCCAAATGTTAAAAGCATCAACCACGCTCGGTTCGCAGATGACACGGTCCTTCTAGGTGGAGCAAGCATTGTTGTGGAAAATCAGTTTAAAAAGGAGCTTGAAATTTATAATCAGATCTCAGGAAGCAAAATCAACCCTCAGAAGAGCAAGATTTATGGCTGGAACTGTTCAGCAAAGGACCTTGGGGAGATCGCCAGATCGCTGGGCATGGAAGCTGTCCACGATTGGGACTCCTTCTCCTACCTCGGCGCTCCAATCTTTAAAAAAGGCACAAAATCAATCCAGTGGTCCCCCATCATTGATAAATTTAAAAAGCGAATCCAAAACTGGGGTTCTAACTGGTTAAATTCAGCAGGAAAAACAGTTCTGCTCAAGTTTGTTCTTATGAGCATCCCAATTTACCAAAATACCATTCTGCTAGCGCCAGTCTCCATACTGAAAAAAATGGAATCTCTTTTAAAAACGTTTCTTTGGGAAGGAGGTAAAGGAAACCTCCATAGAATCCATCTGATCAGCTGGAACAAAATCAAAATGCCTTACAAGGAAGGCGGCCTTCAAGTAAGGGATCTGGCAAATCAAAATTTGGCCATGGGGGCCAAAACTCTATGGAATCTAATCGCAGGAAAAGACAGCTGGAGTAGCAAGGCTCTCAGAAGAAAATATTTCAATGGGGATAGGCTCAGATGCCTGGATAATCCAATCCCTCGCAAGAATGGTTCCCCTATTTACAAACTCTGTCTCAAAGCCCTGCCCCTCTTCCAACCAAATCTCCATTGGATTCCTGGAAATGGAAAGAAAATAAACTTGTGGAAGGACGCAATCATGGGAGAGCAACCTATAGGACAAAATACTAGAATTCAGAACATTAAAGACTGGGCCCAAAACAATAATCTAAATTCTCTGTGGGATATTTCAAGCTGGGAGGAAGATGGCAGTTGGAAAGAATGGCATATGGACAATCTCCCTATCCAGCTTTACGATGAAAAGAAGTGCTTATTGAACCTCCTCCAAGGGAAAACGCCCTCTTCAAAGAGCATCCATGACAAACGAGGGTGGGGCCAGCGGTCTGGTAGCTACTCAGCCAACGAAGGATACAAAGTCTTCCTTTCAGCGCCCCACGTTGCTCCCAATCCAGCTGCTTGGAATTTCATCTGGAATTATCCTTTTGTGCCCAAGATAGACTTCTTTTGTTGGACTGCAGCTCACAATAGCATTCTGACTGGGGAGAATTTAAAAAATAGAGGCATGGAGGGTCCATCGAGATGTCCCCTATGCTGCTCAGAAGAAGAGACTATAGATCACCTTCTGCTAAATTGCCCCTTCTCCAAAGAAATCTGGGTGGAGGTCCTTCTCCTTAATATTGAAGATCTAGCTATCCACCAAAACATTACTGATCTCTTTGCCACCTGGTCCACCAGCTCCCCCTTTGGCCTTCACAAAAAAGATCTTCTGAAAACAATCTGGATGTGGTCCCCCAAAGCCATATGCTGGAAGATTTGGCTGGAGCGCAATAGCCGAATCTTCAGGGACGAAGGAAAATCCAGCATCAGGATCGCAACCAACTGCAAAGCCCTCCTGGGGGAGCTCTCGAAAACCAAAAGTCAGCTTAAGAACTCCAGAGACCTTGATCCTCAAGAAAAAAGATGGCTGTCCCAATTCCGGCACTCTGAGCCAATTTCCATTGCTCCCATCCACAAAACGGAAAATTGGGAAATCCGTCTCGAAGAAAATGACTTCCTTATGTGGAGATCAACTCTTTCAGATCACTCCCTCTTCTTTGACGGAGCCTCAAAAGGCAACCCTGGGAAAGCTGGAGGAGGAGGGGTCCTCCTCTCAAACGAGAACTCGGTCCTAGCCTCGTATGCTTGGGGCTTAGGCTCAATGACCAACAACAAGGCAGAGGCTCTAGCCTTGTGGCAAGGCCTCAAGCAGGCCCAGGAGAGGAACGTGCACTCGCTTGCAGTTTTTGGTGATTCAAAAATAATTATTCAGGCCCTGAGAACCAAATATTTGCCTTCCAACATCTTCCTAATCGCAATCATCAAAAAAATCCTTCTCTTGGCCTCTAAATTCAAAGTAATCTCCTTCTTCCACATCTTGCGAGGACTCAATGCTCAAGCGGACAGGGAAGCCAACAAGGAAGCTATGATGGACATGAATGTGCTGGTGGTAAATGGCAGAGATTCCCTCTGCATTATTCCATAATTAGATGCTGTCAGGCATCTGATCTGCAGAAATCTTTCAGGACAGTCGTGGGATCCTCTCATGATTTGTTTTTGACTCTTTCAGGCACGACCTTGGTACGTTTCTCCTTGCTCACGAGTCTCATTTGCTCCAGCTTGCGTTTATATCGGGCCTCTCGTCTCCAAACCTGAGCATTCTTGTGAGCGTCTAATGCTCTGCATCCTGGTTCCTCTGAAGCTCCTCTGTCTGCACCTCTTCGTGGCAGATCAGCCCTTCTAAGTCCGTCCTTGAGCCAGCTCCCAGCGCCTTCAGCGTCCTCAAGCCCATGGCTTCTGCTGGATCGTCCTCCAATCCGAAGTCAGCAGAAGATAGACTGGCAAACATTCAATACTCTCTGGATGCCCTCAAGCTAAAGACGGATGAACATGGAACCTCGATCAACTCCAACACTGCTGATGCTCGCAACCAGTGGAAGACCTTCGCCACTGAGCTTCAGACTCTCAAGGATGGTCTCAAAGACACCAAAGGAGATGTAAACTACTACAAGGATGTTATCTTTACTGAGTTCAAAGATGCTGCAAACGTCTCTGGCAATCTTGGTACCCGAATTGCTACTCTGGAATCAGCAGTCCAAAAGATCTTGGAGAAGCTCAAATAATCCTTCTCTACCCTTCCAACGCCTTAGCTTCTCTTGTTGTTCTATTAGATACAGTTCTTACATTATGCAATTTACTCTTTCAAGCTTAGTTGTCCAGTTTACTTCAATTTTCAGTGGACCTCTTGAGATTTTCCAACTGCTCAGGAACTTCTTTTCCAGCTTGATGTACTCAGCACCCGGTGGCTTATTCACCGGTTTATAATTAATATTCCCCTTGTTATTGTCAAAAAAAAATAATAAAACAATTTCACCTCCTGATATAGCAGTAAATGAAGAAATTTTTAATACTATTCGAGCAGTCTTGTCTTTATCCAAAACTCCTTCAAATCAGGAAACTATAGATAATGAAGAGGAAGAAGAATCTGAAAATGAAGAAGAATATGAAGAACCTCAACAATTAAATGGTCATTTTTGGGACAGTCTAGTGAAAGATTTTGAAAGTAGAAGTCATCCTTCAGGACAACATGCCTATAATACTCGGAGTAGAACATTTGCAAATACTCTTGGAACATCATCAAGTTCTACCCCAAGTAAGGATAATAATAATTCTCAACCTGTCAAACAGACTCATCCTATCAAACAAACTCAACCTGTGAGGAATTCTCAGCCTATCCAAAGTGCTCCAAAGTTAGATCTATAGTATGATATAATTGAAGATTTGAAAAAGACACGTGCAAATATTAGTATGTATGATCTTCTTCAAATTTATCCAATGCCCAATAGTCCCATTATAAATCCCGCCATGAGTTCAATAATTCCTAATGTTAAGCAAAATATAGCTGCTAATAATTCTAACAGTGATTTAACACTTACTGATAAAGGAAAATCAGCAGCTGATAAAGCTTCACTATTAGGGAAAATTTCAAAATCTACAACCCCTCCGTTCCTTCTTACCTTCGAGATTTTTAATAGGAACATTCATAATTGCATTATTAATTCTCGAGCATATTCTAATGTAATGCCTTTTTTGCAGAAGGTTAAATGGAAAGTATGTTCCATCAAATTCACAGATTACTCAACTAGATAGAATGAATGTGAGGGTTGTGGAAGAAATGGAAGATCTTCTAATTAGGATTCCTTGTAACCCTTCGGTTTTTCAAATTATCGATATAGTGGTTGCAGACATTCCTGGTACATATGGGTTGTTTTTCAGTAGGGATTGGTCTCAACAATTGAATGGATTTTTTGCCATAGATTGGTCAACCTTATGGTTTCCTAAAGATGGAAAATCAAATCAAATTAACATAAGTAGAGAAAGATATTTGAAACACACAGTGATAGAATTGCATGATACCAGTGAACCAGTTCTATTTTCAGATTCTGTAATGGGAAATTATATGTATCAACTTGGTTTCGGAAATTTTAAATATGAATATTCTGCTTTCTCTGATAATAAATAGCAATCTGAAATTATAAATGTTACAACTATTCATCATGATTCTTCATTTAAAGAAATTGTAAATAATGTAGAAAGTCATAATTATGTAAATATTGTTGAAAGTAAAGTAGTTGCAAATAGTTCTACTTGGACTTTATACTTTGATGGGTCAAAATCTAAAGAAGGAGTAGGAGCTGGTGGCCTATTAATTGACCCGGAAGGAAACAAAACATGTATAGCATGTAGGCTTGAATTTAATTGTACAAATAATACTGTAGAATATGAAGCACTAATTTAGGGTTTGAAAAAAACAATTGATTTGGATATTAAAGTGCTAGTTTCATATGGTGATTATGAAATCATCTTCAAGCAAGTTCGTAGTTTTATCCACTGTATTTCTAAAACATTTGAAGAATTATCAATGAGAGGTATGGAATCTCATTTCGTATTTTGATGCATTCAATATAATGTCGATTCCTAGATTCCAGAATCAAGATGCAGATTTATTAGCAAATGTAGCATCAAAATTGATTCCATCTGAGAATTTTACACCTCATTTCTTTTCAGTTGAATTAATTTTTAGGCCTTCCATACCAGATAATATCTTTAACTGGTGTGTTTTTTATAATGATTTGCAGGTTCTGAATTTCTTAACGAATGATGATACTTTCAATGATTCAGCCATTGATGAAGTTACACATGATGAAAATTTGTGGGACTTTATGATAATACATGATTTTTGTTCATTTGAAAAGCTTTTGAGAAGGTAAAACCGATTCCTAACTCAGTTTTAAGATTGGAAAAAAATTCCGATCTTCAAGATAAATTTAAATCCGTTTCTAATTGCAAAATTAATAGTTCACAAATTAAATATGAAACTGTAAATCTAGGAACATAATTTAATCCTCAAACTGTGAATTTAGGAATAGATTACACTCCTACAGACAAATCAGCATTCATAAAATTATTTAAAGAATTCAAAGATGTGTTTGCATGGACGTACGATGATTTAAATACTTTTAACCCACAAGTTATGCAACACATTATACCTATAAAACAAGGATCAAAACCTTTCCAACAGAAACTTAGAAAGTATCACCCGTCACTGGAACAAACAATTAAGAAGGAATTAAACAAACTTTTAGCTGCTAGGATTATCTTTCCTATTCGACATACTCAGTGGGTAGCTAATTTGGTTCCAGTTAGGAAGAAAATCGGTGACATTCGACTATGTGTTGATTTTCGAAATCTCAATAAATCCTCTGAAAAAGACAATTACCCAGTTCCTCCCATGGAACAAATCCTTCATAAAGTCTTTGGAGCCGAGATGCTATCATTTCTTGATGGTTTCTCAGGATATAACCAAATTCTGGTTTCCCCAGATGATCAACTTAAAACAACTTTTAGAACCCCATGGCGAACATACACTTACAGAAATATGCCCTTTGGGTTAATCAATGTTGGCGCAACTTTTCAAAGAGCAATGGATATTGCTTTTAGAGGGTTAATTAATCATTCAGTAGTTGTCTATCTAGACAATGTCACTATATTCTCTAAATGTCGACATGATCACATTAATCATCTTGGAAAATTATTTGAATGTTGTAGGAAATATGGTGTTTCTTTAAATCCAAAGAAAACAATATTTGCGGTTACACAAGGTCAAGAGATAGGGGGTCTCATCATGAGCCAGCTGATTCATTTTTTGGTGATATTAGCAACTGGCATTTCCATTTGGTTACCATGATGGGTAGTGGTCTTTTATTTTATAAAACTTAAACTTTTAAACTAAATAAAGCGAAACATAAATTTGATTGAAGAATAGGAGGTCTCATCATGAGCACGCCTAATCATGATCATCAGTGTTGTCTAGTATAACTTCATTTTTGATCATCAAATTGATGGCTCTTGGTCAAAATATCAAGGGACAAGAGGTCTCATCAAGAGTCGGCTTGCTTATTCTCGATAGTTCTCATGAATGATACTATCATATCGGGTTATCATGCCTAGATAGTAGTCTTCAGTCAAAGAATTTGTTCCTGGTTTCTAAAAAAAAAGAAGAAGAAATAATACAATAAATGGAACAAATTCTAGAGATTTTTCAGAGAAGTAAATTCCTATATCTTATACTGATGGTTCAGATTATCATTACTATGAGTATTTTGTTTTGAATGGGATATTCTTAATCTTATATTTAACATGATCTTTATTGATAGAGATGGGAATAATTCTGAATTATACTTGCGAATATAAATCAGATAATGGTTTTTATTAGATTGATAATTTTTTATTGTTTTGAATAGATTTTAAGATTTTGTTTATAGAGTCATTTGAAAATTTTATGAGCAGAGATAACTGGTTCTCCCAGGTCATTGCCATTTGTTGGTAGGCAACAACCCTTCTCAATTTTCTTGCTATATTGCATAATAAATTGATCTGATCTTTTCTTTAATTAATAAAAAAAAAATTTATTAAAGAGTGCGTTCAGAATATTTGATTATGAAGGTACTCTCAATGAAGAAAGAGTTAGTGGTCAAGATGGTATTTTAGGAAACACTTTGAATTAAGCTAGTTCTCTCATTTTGCAGATGTTAAATTCATTCTCATTATTTCATGATCATATATCATCAATACAAATGGATTGCTGCTTTACATTATTTGGTTAGAGTGAATTGGCTTAAATGATTCATAACCCTTGTATTTCATAAAATTTCTTTTTGAATTTGCATTTAAAGATTTGGTTTCAAGTATTAGACATAGTTTTATTATCAAACATAAATGTTCAAACATATATGTTAAGGTTGACTATTTTTGCTATTTCATATGATAACCTTTATATGTTGGTTGAACATTTGTATCATTACAATTCTATAACTTATGTCTTATATGATTTGTAAGTAAATAATATTTACATTGTATATACTTATAGAAAGTAAACCTTTTCTTTATTACTATTTCAAATTCTGATAAAATCTTTTATATTATGTTTTCAATAATAAATCGAAACTGGTTTTGATCTAAGGATTAGCTTTAAATACCATCTTTTGATTCATTGATCTTCATTAAACTTGGCATTATGTTTTATAATTAAAATTTGGCTTATATACTCGTTGTGTCAGTTCTAATAATTACCAAATCAATTTTCCAAGTGAACATTATTGGTGAACCTAGCTAGATTGGAAAGATATGGTTGATGTTATTGTTGATGCCTTCATTGGTACGCCATAATTATTCATAATCATAAGTTTTCCCATCGCTTAGGATGATGTTGCATCTAGCCTCCACGTATTAATTTAATCATGAAAAAAATTAGAGTTGGAGATGAATGGATTTGACATGATTCGGTACATTTTAATACTTGTCGATTTCCATGCTATGAATTGATAACCCTGTATTATTTTTCATATCAATATGATTCAAAAAGGACAGTTCATTTATGATGTGTTATGATTTGTTTTCAAAATTATGATTTTGCATATCAGATCATTATGTTTTGGAATTGATTTTATTTTAACAGAGTTATGATAGTCATGTATGAATTCAGGGTTTAGTTTTTGAAGCGTGTGAAAATTTTCAACATGCCTATCGAACTATGTACACCCATTCCCTCTGTATTCATGACACCCTTTTTCCGTTCACCTAAATAAGAATCTGTAGATGAGCAAATGGCACCTCTAAGTCATTTCGAAGTTTCAGGACCAGAAATATTGGAAATGGATCTTATAGCTACAGCCTTATTTGAAAAGATTGGTTGGAAACCATTCTTTTGGAGTTTCAATGGCCATAATGAAGAATTCACTCGACAATTTGCGCTATCCTTTGATGGGAATACCGCTCAAATTGGTTACTTACAGTTAGTTGTGGATGAAGAGTTTATTTTGAAGGCCACTAAGCTTCCTCGGCGTGGAGAAAGCTGGTTTAAAGGGTCGAAAATAGACAAGAAGAAGTTTAAACAATTTCTTCTTCCATTATCTAAAGATGATGCACATCTTAAACTCTATTTTCCAGTAAAATATTTGAAGACTCAATGGTGTCTCTCTTTTCAGGTTATTTCCAGGTATATTTATTGCGATGGTCGTTACTCAAATTTTCATTTATACCATCTCAGGATTTTAATGGCTTTAACTGGTTTTAACTTGAACTTACCCTATTTTCTGCTTCATAGTCTACATAGAATGGTTGTAGTAGTCCAACAAACTACCTTGAATCAAATTCATAGTCTATTTCATTATGGCCTACTTAAAATTTTGGTTCATTATCAATTAGCTATGATGAGCAGAACACATGGGATGAGTTTTTAAGTGATAATGGTTTTGGGTTAACTTGCTTCTAGACTACTTGCTTACACAACAAAATTTGAGCCCAAAATCCGACAGTTGCCATGTCTGAAATTCGACAATAACCTGTCAAGTATTCGACAACCTCAATTTTTTTTCTCATCATTGGCGTAAGGTCGAATATTCGATGCCAAGACAAGGCCGTCAGATTTCCTACGGCACGACCGTCGAATTTCCTACGGCAAGGCCATTGGATTTCCTACGGCAATGTCATCGGATTTCTTACGGCAAGGCCGTCGATTTCCTATGGAAAGGCCGTCGGATTTCCTACAGAAATGTCGTTGGATTTCTTACGGCAAGGCCGTTAGATTTCCTATGGTAAGGCCATCGAATTTATTATAACAATGTTGTCAGATAAGGGCCTCAGGATGTCAAAAATGCGACGACAATATATCGTCGGAGCCACAACAAAATTGTCGAATTGACATGAAATCCGACAATAGCTACTAGGCATGTAACGTTGGATAACCGACGGGATACTGTATATTAATAATAAAAAAATTGTATTCATAGTTAAAAATTGTTCACCTATTCTATCAATGACTATCATAATTCTATAGTGTGTTCCTAATTAGAATTAAGGTTTTAACATGGCCTTACTATGATTGGTTTAGGGTTTTTTTTATCAAATTCTTCACAAGCATATTGTTGTATTTGGTATGTCCATGCCCCAGTGGAAACAGTGACATAACTTTCACTCAAGCAACAAGCATACCAGGGGACATTGGCTCATGCAGTTGATACGGTAAATTACTACCCAGTATTGTAACATTCTATGGTGTATTTTCAAGACTCTAGAAATGACAAACTCCTGAAACAAAATCTCTTTGTTTCTAGTCTACCGGCCAAGTGTTTGAACTTATTCTAAAATATACCAGTCAAGACAAAACACAGTAAAATCTAGTAACTTTTAATGCAAAATACTTGCATAGAAACATAATTAATTAATCCTTGAATAGTAACCTTTAGTTCGTACGCTATCTAAAATATATACTAGTCAGAACAAAACACAGTAAAAATTAGTAACTTTTAATGCAAAATACTCAGCATAGGAACCTAATTAATTAATCCTTGAATAGTAACATTTAGTTTGTATCCTGCCTACTCTGGCTGATTTCACTGGTAACTAGCATGGAACCGTATATAGAAGACCACCAAAAACATCTGTACTACCGATGGTAATATATCTATCCAAGAAAAGACCATTTTCTTAAACCCACCAAAGAAAATGTACTGGAATGTATCAAGTCGACAAATTTGCTTCTCAACAAATTGTGTGCAGTTTACCAGATTTATAAAGATGCTAACCAACACTTGTTTGGGAATCATCAAGGTAAATTATCTTGTGACAACCATACATTAAAATTAAAAGAAAAATCATACGAACTAGTAACCACAAAAAATTAGATGTGATTGTCTGCAAAAAAAGAAGCCTTCAACCCAATAAGTGAGACTTTAAACCCATCCCCAAAACTCCTTGATGCAAATTCAATCCGGTACCCTAGAAGAGTGCCTGCAAAAAAATCAAATTACAAAAAATTGTACCAAATTAGAATATCTATCCTGAAAATGTCATTGCTTGGAAGTTATTTTAAACAAAGAGAATATTTCAAAGTAGAAGCACAAAAACAAGTTTTCACAAATTGTAGCTCACCTAATCGCTGTGAGAAGTAAACTCATTTTTGCAAGGAAACTATTGGGAATCAATGGGCTTGGGACTAAGTTGACTCTGACCCTACAATCCTGATGATGGTCCAATTACAGTGGTGTACATAGGCATGGAAAAACAATTGCATCATAATTCTCATAAACAAGACTACCTAGCTGAGTGAAGCCTAATCAAGTGTAGCTGCCAATATAACTCTGTCTATTACATGCTATATTCCAAACTGTATCAATAACCTGCCATGCATTCACCATCTATTGATAGTTTTCTCCAAAAGAGCGCAAAAAAAAACAAAAAACAAAAAAAATCACATAGTTTTCATGAAAAAAGATACTGAATATGAATATTGCACTGCTCTAGTATTAAGTCTCACTATCAGTGATGTTGTTGGAGCAAACAACTATATTCAGTATTTGATTGTTGGTTTGTAGTTTGTACCACTTAAAGACTTGTATTATCCAATTATATTATGATTAATGTTAATGACATGCAACCAAAATGCGACTTCCTATTATTGCAGATGTTCGGTTGTTAAACCACCATAATAGATTTGTGATAATATCAATTATATAAGGTGAGTGTTGTAATATGTGAGAGATACGATAACAAATCTCAGATAGCCTCATCCATTGTATATCTAATTAAGTCTACTAAATTGGCTGGAAATTAACGATGTGATCCTCAACTTACCATAGGGTATCAAAGCAAGTTAAATTATACTTGTATGGCCCCATGAATATATGCAGTCTAGTGAAGGCAAAATAATACGTCCATGTCTCCATGAACGTATGCAATCTATTCAAAGAACACAAAAATGCAGTCTATTTAAAGAAAATGATAAACACAGTCTATTCAAAGAAACACACTAAATGCCCGACAAATGAAAAAAATGTAGTGTGGGATAATGGGCCATCAAATAGACTTGATATTCCAGCCAATTTTCCCCTAAATCTGATCAAAATCCAGTCTAAAAATTTCAATTTGAGCAATTCTACAACTTCAACAACCCCAAATCATGATATAGACTAATTGGTATGTTTTGAAACTATCCAGATGGTAAAAAAAGTATGTAGTCATGCTCTGAAATTGGACCTGGCCAACTCAATGTACCTTTACAATTGGTTGGTTGAAACTAGAGACTTCAGCTTTAGGTAGAGAACGTTCTGCTAGGTCCAGGGTGAGACCAACATTACAATTTAGATATCCCCTTGGAAAACAAGTTGAAAATCTAAGAAACATGACACATCCATTGGGATTTGTTCCAGAGTTTGTATCCAACATGTTGAACATGTTCATTAGATGTGTCACACATGTGCAACACATGTGGGTGGAAAACTGACCCACAAATCCACTCAGTAGAGAGAAAGAGCTATCATAGTTTTTCATTGTGGAATTGATGGAGACAAATTTCTGAACCAGATTTGGCATTTCTCCAACAACAACATTTTTCTTGATTTATTCCATAGAAATCATGGCTCAATCATCAAAGGAAGCTTGTAAAAGTCAAAGGAAAGGAAAAAATGTCATTGTTGGTGTTTCCATGTCACATGCCCCAATTTTGTAAAATAATGTTATCTTATTTTGATTTTATTCCAAGGCATTATGTTAAATTTAATGCTAAGTTGAAACTGATGACTCAACAGAGTCAAGGATGTGGAATGTAATTTTGAATATTTAATTTTAAATAAATAAAAGTGGAGACAACAGCTTGGGAGAGCTGTTAAAAAGAGTGTTATTGGTCAAGTTGGTGGAGGAAACTAGGTGGAGAGCAAAAAGACAAGTGGTGGCATCCTCAAACACTTCCTATGTTACAGGTGGCAACCTCCCTACATTTTGGGTCATGATCCCCCAAGAAAGTGGGATCAGAGCAGGTGGCTCAATTAATGACAACCAACCCAAAAAGACCTAGGCAATCTTAATAAAGGAACCCAATGTAGAGAGTTGAGGCTGCTCATTCTAGGAGAAGAATCATTCAGGTGAATGCACTTCAAGGAATTCATTGGGAAAGGGAAATTTGGAGGAAGGTGTTTGAGGGGTAAACTATAGGAAGTTGATTTAGTACACCTTTGCAACTGAAAGATCTTACTGCAGTATCGAGAATTGGTATTGAGTCTCAAGACTAGTACTTTGTTGTTTGCTCCCCCTAGTTCCAGCCAAGGAGACCAGAACAGGCTCAGGGGTCCTGAGAAGTCGTTGTTTGAGTGCTCTCTAGGAGTTGGTAGGGAGGAATGGCCTCCCATTGCTGTTGTCATCCAGCTTTAAAGACAGGTTCCATTATCTTTTAATTTCTGTGTTATAGTTTATATCTGTGTGTGAGCAAATAATGAATGATTATATGTTATGCTGAGAATTGTAAAGTTGAAATCTCTTAGTTGTTTCAAGGCGGAATCTATACTTTGATGAAGGATAAATCCTACCTGTTTTTTTCCCCATATGGAGTAATGCAGAGCTTACTTTAGCATAGGTAGTGTGTTTAAATAAATGAAGTATGATAGGAATATAAATGAATAGAATACTTATGTTTTTAGAGTATTGAAATGTTTCCTATCATTAGATAGTTGTTTTCTAGGATGTTTATTAATCTGTTTTGTAGAGATGTTGTCAGAATTAGACTGGGTATTTAAAATATCATAAAAGAACAAGAATATTATTATTTACTGACAGTAGTTGGTTTAAGTACATAATTTATTTTCTACACAGTATCGACTTCTATAAACTGTACATTTATACTGAAAAAGAAGAACTAGTATTACTAGGTGGATGTTTATGTTTATCATCTATGTTAAGAATAATACAAATAGTATCTCTTTTATTTTAGTATGTTGTAATATCTCAGATCACATAAGGTTACCAATAATACATACCAAAACATACATAAATATAAATCAGAGACAAGAGATAAGAATAGATAGGAAAATAGATTATATTATTTTAATGAGTTCATACAAGGCAGAGAACTGAACTAAGTTCTCATTTGGCTCAACAACCTAATATATACAATTTACAGACAGTTACAAAATAACTACCAGTTGGTTCGATGAACCGACATGACTTTTAGTTAGCCAACCTAATCTTCTAGTTTAGTCGGCCAATCGACTTAGTCGGCTGATCGACTAAGTCAGCCCATCAACTTAGTCGGCTGATCGAGTAAGTCGGCCCATCGACTTAGTCAGCTGGTCGACTAAGTCGGTCTTCGTTCAAGTTGACTTGCTCCTTCTACATCTCCCCCACGAACAAAACGTTTCTTCGTCCCAAAGAAACAGGGAGGTACAAAAGATGATGTTTTGTCGAACCTTTCAAAATTGCTATTGTGGTGGACTGTGCAGACGGATGGTTGGTCTTCTCTAGACGCAGATCTCAACAATGGTCGGTGTTGTGATGGCAAGGTGAGGCTGAAAATCTGTCCAACTCTGCAAAGCTTTCTGGATGTCGATCGTTAATGTAGTTAAGCTTGACAATATCGACATCTTTTCCGAGATGGGTACTTCCGTAATATTTTCCATGTTGGGGCCCGAAGACTAGTTCTATTCTTCTGCTGTGTCGATGAGTCGTTTCATCTATGGGCAGATGATGTCGACTTTATATAAGTTGGGAAGAGCTTGTTGTACCCACTGATGTGCTTCCCGTTCCAGCTTCTGTAGTTTGTTGGTCTCCAGCACGATTTGTTCTTCTATTGTCTTCCTGAGTTCTGCCTCTGTCATCTTTCGGCCCTCCAAAGCCTGAATGCCTTGACACGTCTGCTAGGTTTGCTAATAGACCTGCCCATAGTGAGTAGGCCAGTCTCTTAAGAATTCCTTGGTGACAACAGATTCCTCCATATGGTCTTGTAGAACTTTGTATGCTTCCGAGAATGCAGTGTGCTGGGCGAGGAGCAGTCGGGCAGTCTCTTCCTTTTGTTCTTCCTTGGTTTCTTGGAGACAGGCCTGGACGATCGATACCATGGTCTCGAAGAGTTGATATGCTATTTCAAGTGGTCTATCTGTGTCGACTTCGATAGGTCCTTGTATCACGGATTGAGCTAGAGCTCTGCATTTGCCGAGAAACTCGACTTCTTCTGCATTTTTTTCTGTGAGCTCTTTATTTTTTCATACCATCCTTGTCTTTGCTTCTTTGGCCAAGTTTTGAGGAGTAGGCCGACCTCTATGTCGGTCAAGGAACTTGCATCCCTTAAGCTGATCCATAGGCTGGAAGTTTTTGTATGATGTTGTTTCCTCTTCTTGTGCTTGTCTGCCTCTGGCTCCTGGGTACCTGCAGCAGTTGAGGGTGGGTCTGAGGTTGGCGGAATGGAAGTCGATGGTTTTGCTTGTTGGGGAGGTGGTATGACCACTTCTGGCTGTGAAGATGTAGGTGGTTGTGAAAGGTCTAGATGGGAATCCGATGGTGGTTGGGGGGGGGGGGGATGATGATGGGGGGGGGGGGGGGGTGATGATGATGGTGGTGGTGGTAGCGATGGAGTGGGGGAATGGGCAGGGGTAGCAGGGTTGGCTGGAGTGTGTTGTGGGATTTCACTGGAAGAGATATCTACTTCCGACGGTGTAGTGGGTAGGTCGTTCTAGGTTTCATATTCGATTGGCTCTGTGATAGACTGTTTTTCTCCAATCACGTCGCCTTCTTGGGTGGTTCGGGTGAATGTCGATGTGGTGTGTGCATAGATCTTTTTGCTTGCGTAGAGAGGAGCCGTTGTTTGAATTTTTTGAGTCAACTGAAACAAATCAGGTAGTGTCTCGAATAAAGATTTGAGCTTGGTGTCTTTTTCGAACTTGGCTTTCACTGTCTCTGAGATTTCTCTTTAATATAGGTCAAGGGGGCTAACTGACTATTGTGTCGATGCTTGCTCCTAGACTACTGGTGTTGGTGATGGGGGTGGGGGAATCGACACAAGATCGACGACGTCTTCAGGCGTCATCGTTGTTTTGGCCTTCTTTGTTCAACCTTTCGATGCTCCTACTTTGAGAAATCGTTGAAACTGAGTTTCAACTGGTACTTTGTGTTAGCACTCAGAAAGTACCCAGGTTGTGAAAAGGTAGATCCCGAGGTAACAGCAAAAACCACTTTAGAATGTATTTCTGACCTAATACAATCAAAGAGGGATCTCTCACTATTTACAAAGTTTTTATACTCAATATATTCAATCAAAGACACTCACAAGGTCAGATTTTTGATGGGACAAATAGGACAAGTTCATTTTAAAAGACTTGGTAGGATGGTCATGGAGGAGACCATTGGGCAATGGAGTCAATAATCAGATCTGAAATAGATTGCAGGAGGTAGGGTTTTGAAATTTTATGAACAGAGGCAAGGTAGGCACCATTTCCTCAGTCTTGAGGTATTAGCAGGTTGATTAGTGGACAAAGGGAGACATCCCATCAAACAGAGCACCTCTAGGGTGAATTCTGCAAGACTTTAGAAGAAAATATTCTGAAAATGCTTGAACAATGGACCTAGAGCATGCATGATGAATTCCAAACCATAAAAACTAATGCTCAAGCATGAAAGCAGATACAAAATGGAGTGGGAAACAGGATAAACAATCACACAAAGAAATCACTTACTGAAGAAAAGATGGCACAAGAATCTCTGACATGAAAAAGATTTTACATTCCTCCTCTGCAAATTTCATTCATTTACTGAAAACGTGAAGCCATTACAATGTAGAGCCTCCCCACTCTTGAAAATCCTCCCCCTACTATCAATTACATTTTCATTTATATAAGAAAAGTCTTTACCTAACTTCAGATTCAAAACCTAACCCTACTTCTAGAAATAGAAACAATTACAACAAATTTTCTCCCGCATATCTCCCATGGTGATAGCTGTATGGAATCTGAGAGAGGTTTTTATAATTGGACATGTTCCCAACAAAACCCATGTCTTTATTTCTCCATAATGATCTCAATATTTTCGAAATATTCCTTTGAAGCTGATGACTCATATAATAAAATTGTATATTTCTGGAAAAATGACCTGTAAAGATATTTTAAATTATCCCAACCTGTGATTACTGTGTAAAAACTGAAGGAGTTTTTTTATCATAGTCCTTTTAGGAATAAAAACCTCTCCCATTTTTGTCAAATTAAATTCCATTTGTCCAAAAAAATTCTTTGAATCTGATGGCTGAAATAGTCCTTTGGAAAACATGAAAACTAGCCTGTACAACTGATTTTGTTGCTGCTGAACTGTAGCACCTGTGTAAAAACTGAAAGAGGTTTTTGTATATAGTTATGTTGTGAAGAAAATCCTCTCCCAGTTTTGCAAAATACATCTTCATTTTCTCTAAACAATTATTTTTGTTGGATGACTAGAACAGTCATTTCGAAATCTAAATAGTTTCCCTCTGAAGATGACTATTGAGATAGGTTATTGTAGATCAAGGTGTTACGATGAAAAACCTCTTTGAGTTTCTGAAATCTCTTATTCGTTTGCTGTAAACAATTCGTTGAATAAAATGACTAAAACAGTCATTTCCAGAAAAATATGCTAAGTTGCTTCTGAATCTTTGAACCGTTTACTGCAAGAGAACAAACACCATTTGTCCTTGTATATATTTCTGCAACTCTTTTGGGCTGGTAGATTCAGACCCATACCCACAAGCACGAGTAGCAGCACCACTATAAGCATAAGAAGCAAATTATGCATTATGGTATATAGAAGTACCAGTTTCTGATTGATTCGGTCGAAGTATCAGTAGTCTCAGTAGCATACACATATATAGTAGCAGAGCTTAGTTGATTGAGCTATAGATTCCGCAGAGACGGTGGACTGTCTCTTCCCTTCAGCGCGCGGCACAAATGAAATTATTTTTAAAACAAAGTAAAAAAAACCAAGTCAAAATTATTTATAAACAATGGTCTATTCCAGAGCCTCCCTTCAAAATTAACCTTCGTGCAGCTTTTAGCTCCGAAAGTGCTCCGGAATCACCCACAGCCGTCGATATGATAGATCTTTATTTATCAGCCGTTAGATTGGGTGACACGTACCGAATTCCGCTGGGAGTCTGGGACTTATCCCCCATGCAAGTTCCAACTCTGGAATCAATTCCAACCGTTGATTATTCTGCCTTTAACTTTCAACCGTTGGATCAGCACCATGTAATGGATTTCGTTGGGCTCCTTTTTTTATCCAACGTGCAAGTATGGGCTCCAGAATTATTTTCAGCCGTTGATTACTTTTCACTTTATTTTTTAACCATCAGATGAACTTACCCATGTACATTCTGCTGAG
>LPNX010661300.1:746045-823616 GCA_001517045.1 Pseudotsuga menziesii | reverse complement strand
GCAATAGGAGCAATTCAGACAAAAATAAATTTAGTGTTAACAACTGGCTCCAACTAGGGATGCTATCCTCCCTGCGAGGTAGCAAAGAACCCCGTAGACCAAGTGCCAAATCCATTGGGTTTCTCTTAACCTTTCTCTGAAATCCTCAACCTGTTTTGAACTGAACCATCAACTGAAACCATTTTGCAACCAAATCCCACTTTGTCAACCTGTAACTGAATTGCACTTGAAACTGAAACCAAACTGAAAACTGCTGAAAGAGATGCTCGCCATGTCGAGCTTATTCTTGCCTACCTATCCTACTTAATTAACTAAGCACAAATGCCCAATCAAGCAAAATCTGACTTCCAATGAAGCCAATCAAGCAATTTATCCAATAATTCCATTTATTCCTCATGCTTCATCAAAGTTAGATCATAAGAACAAAATAGCAGTAGGTTATGATGAAAAATTTGTTCTTTGCTGTAAACATATAACCAACTACTCCGTCTGAAATATTTATCCATGTAATCTGTTACTGGATCATAAAAAACATGACAAATTTCAAAATACTCAATCACTTGTTTGTCATGACAAGGCTGTCCAAAAAGTAACTCCTCTTGCATACTGTCAAACAGATATTTAGAATAGCTTTGAAAGGAATTCTCATGATTGTCTTTCAAAGATATATCAGCAACTTCATTTGATATTTCTACGTTTACAACTCCATTATTCTCAAGCACTTCAAGAGGAATATCATTTTTTTCTTCAACAAGATTAAATAGAAATATGTCTTCTTGACAAAATGTTTTTGAATTGGAAAGACTTAAAGAAACATCCCATTGAGAGTCCTCATCTCCTTCTTTGTGATCCCTTTGTTTATTGCACATTGTTGGTTCTTTCACATACTGAGATTGATGGCATGATTGCTCTTCATTTTCATTATATATAAGTAGGCTAAAATTTTCTTTAAAACCATAACTAACATAATTTTCAACAAGCTGACCACAATCATCAGAAAAACCATCAAGAGTATAACCGTCTTCTTTCACATCAATAGGCTGATCATCTTCATGCTCATATCTTTTTTCCAATTATAATCCAAGGGTTGATTTCTCTTTAATTGTATTTTCAGAAAATGAATATGTGGAGGGACTGTAAGACTGAAAATCAGAATTCTTTATGTAATCACCCATAGAAGCATTAGAATTTAGAGGAAATTGCCTGCTGCAAAAAGGAATTTTCTGATTGGGAATAAGCAGCCTCATCTTGAAACAAAACTTCAGAAGTTGAGTAATATGAAGAAGGGTTTGATTGACCATCCCAACTTCCCTCTTGGTCACACAAAGAATGACAAGACTGCTGCAAATTATCATCTACTTCAGCAAAAGAAATGTAGCTGGTTGAATCAGATTTTTGGCTCATGTCTCTTTCAGTAGAGGAAGAAATTATTAACTGCTGAGATTTTTCTTGAATGTGAAGATAGCTAATTTGTGTTTCTTTTTTCTGAAATGGGTTCTCATATAAAATTTCTAAAATCTCTTCATCCACTAACTCATCATCACCATACAATTTTTTCAAATCCTCAATGAAAGCTTTCGCATGCATACAACAATCTTGAACCAGCAACAAGGAGGGGTATTGGTTTTTGTAATGTTCATGAAATACTATATGAAAATCAGTAAGGGAAAACAAACTTTCTGATGGTAACCCTTCATACCATGACCTTGCATCTCCTTCTAAAGTAGCCATGAACATTTTCATTAAAGAATCCTCATGCAATTTAACTCCCAACTTATGTATATGCACATGAAATCTGACCACATGAAGGGCATCATCGTCATTCTTTTGATCTTTAAACTTTGGAAGACCTGTTTTCCAATCCACTTTAGGTATTCGAATTGGAAAACCAGGAATATGAGCACTATTCATAGGAGCATACCTTGCAAACAAAGAACTCATATCGACGAATGAATAAACTGAATCAACTTCTTCAAACTTTGCAATCTTTTGACAGTGGAGTCACCATAGGAATTTTGAAAACTGGATTCTTCAAAGATGGAGTCGCCAGGTGAAAGATGCACAACCTTGCTGATATCTGACTATTGTTCACCATCAACAATCAAATCTGAAAGTATGTCGTTTATACCCAGGGAAGATTTGAACCTTCGTTCCCCGGCAACGGCGCCAGTTTGTTAGCACTCAGAAAGTACCCAGGTTGTGAAAAGGTAGATCCCGAGGTAACAGCAAAAACCACTTTAGAATGTATTTCTGACCTAATACAATCAGAGAGGAATCTCTCACTATTTACAAAGTTTTTATACTCAAGATATTCAATCAAAGACACTCAGAAGGTCATATTTCTGATGGGACAAATAGGACAAGTTTGTTTTAAAAGACTTGGTAGGATGGTCATGGAGGAGACCATTGGGAAATGGAGTCAATAATCAGATCTGAAATAGATTGCAGGAGGTAGGGTTTTGAAAGTTTATGAATAGAGGCAAGGTATTCACCATTTCCTCAGTCTTGAGGTATTAGCAGGTTGATTAGTGGACAAAGGGAGACATCCCATCAAACAGAGCACCTCTAGGGTGAATTCTGCAAGACTTTACAAGAAAATATTCTAAAAATGCTTGAACAATAGACCTAGAGCATGCATGATGAATTCCAAACCATAAAAACTAATTCTCAAGCATGAAAGCAGATACAAAATGGAGTGGAAAACATGATAAACAATCACACAAAGAAATCACTTACTGAAGAAAAGATGGCACAAGAATCTCTAACATGAAAAATATTTTACATTCCTCCTCTGCAAATTTCATTCATTTACTGAAAATGTGAAGCCATTACAATGTAGAGCCTCCCCGCTCTTGAAAATCCTCCCCCTACTATCAATTACATTTTCATTTATATAAGAAAAGTCTTTACCTAACTTCGGATTCAAAACCTAACCCTACTTCTAGAAATAGAAACAATTACAACAAAGTTTCTCCTGCATATCTCCCATGGTGACAGCTGTATGGAATATGAGAGAGGTTTTTATAATTGGACACGTTTCCAACAAAACCCATGTCTTCATTTCTCCATAATGATCTCAATCTCCTTGAAATATTCCTTTGAAGCTAATGACTCATATAATAAAATTGTATATTTCTGGAAAAATGACCTGTAAAGATATTTTAAATTATCCCAACCTGTGGTTACTGTGTAACAACTGAAGGAGGTTTTTTATCATAGTCCTTTTAGGAATAAAAACCTCTCCCATTTTTGTCAAATTAAATTCCATTTGTCCAAAAACATTCTTTGAATCTGATGGCTGAAATAGTCTTTTGGAAAACATGAAAACTGGCCTATACAACTGATTTTGTTGCTGCTGAACTGTAGTACCTGTGTAAAAACTGAAAGAGTTTTTTGTATATAGGTACGTTGTGAAGAAAAGCCTCTCCCAGTTTCACAAAATACGTCTTCATTTTCTCTAAACAATTATTTTTGTTGGATGACTAGAACAGTCATTTCGAAATCTGAATAGTTTCCCTCTGAAGATGACTTTGCTGCTCCCAATCTATATCACCTGAGTAAAAAATGAGAGAGGTTATTGTATATCAATATGCTACTATGAAAAACCTCTTTTAGTGTCTTAAATATATTCTTCATTTGCTGTAAACAATTCGTTGAATAAAATGACTAAAACAGTCATTTCCAGAAAAATATTCTAAGTTGCTTCTGAATCTTTGAACCGTTTACTGCAAGAGAAAACACACCATTTGTCCTTGTATATATTTCTGGAACTCTTCTGGGCTAGTATATTCATACCCATACCCACAAGCACGAGTAGCAGCGCCACTATAAGCATAAGAAGCAAAGGATGCATTATGGTATATAGAAGTACTAGTTTCTGATTGATTCGGTCGAAGTATCAGTAGTGTCAGTAGCATACACATATCCAGTAGCAGAGCTTAGTTGATTGAGCTATAGATTCCGCAGAGATGGTGGACTGTCTCTTCCCTTCAGCACGCAGCACAAATGAAATTATTTTTAAAACAAAGTAAAAAAAACCAAGTCAAAATTATTTATAAACAATGGTCTATTCCGGAGCCTCCCTTCAAAATTAACCTTCATGCAGCTTTTAGCTCCGGAATCACCCATAGCCGTCGATATGATAGATCTTTATTTATCAGCCGTTAGATTGGGTGACACGTACCGAATTCCGCTAGGACTCTGGGACTTATCCCCCGTGCAAGTTCCAACTCCGGAATCAATTCCAACCATTGATTATTCTGCCTTTAACTTTCAACCGTTGGATCAAGCACCATGTAATGGATTCCGCTGGGCTCCTTTCTTTTATCCAACGTGCAAGTCTAGGCTCTGGAATTATTTTCAGTCGTTGATTACTTTTCACTTTATTTTTTAACCGTCGGATGAACTTACCCATGTACATTCCGTTGAGCACTTTTTGATTTAATTAACGGGCAACTTTGGGCTCCGGAATTTGTAATAACCATTGATTTACTTTTCACTTTATTTTTTAACCGTCGGATGAGCTTACCCATATACAATTCCGCCGAGCCTTTTTGTTTTAATTAACGGGCAACTTTAATCCCCATAAATAATATTACCCGTTAATATAATTCACCTTTTACATTAGCCGTCCGATCATATTTTATTTGCTAATGTTTAGATTATACCTTAAGAAAGGTAATAACCTTGTTTTAGCCCGTAAAACTTTATTAAACTTGGTTTATATGGATAAAGCCCGCTCTTTGACTTTAGAATATTCAAAACTATTAATTTTTGAATATAAATAAGATAAAATCTTTATAAAACCCATTTTTAGGTTTCATTCAAAAATTAATAGGATCTTTTGCCCCATTTGTGAAAAACTCATTTGTCCTTTTCCCTAAACTTCTTTACCTTCTCTTCTTTGCCAACTTGGACATATTTTAATGAGAAAACTTTGGAAACCAACTCAATCACCCATGAGAACTTAAAATTTTGAAGGCAATAGGAGAAATTTAGACAAAAATAAATTTAGTGTTAACACTTTGTTGGCAGCGGCATCCTCTACAATGTCGATGGCCGCAGCTATTAGCTCCTCCTCCTCATCAGACGACTTAGCAATGATAAGCTTGTGCTTACCCTTGCCTTGTTGTATTTTTTGGGCTTTGATTTTCTTTCTGGCGACAACTATCTCCTTGGCTAATTTCTTGATGATGTCTTTTGACAGAGCATACTTGGGGTTGGCGGGCTCGACTTCACTCGTCGATACTTGTGTTGGGGTGACACTTAATGGAGTCGGAGGAGTTGTTTGCTATTGTGGTTGTGGTTTTGGTTCTATCAGCTATGGGTCGACTCTCTTGGCGGTCAGAGGCTTGATGGTTATCTGTATCCGACCAATGGGCTCAACAGGGGTGTCTTCCGACACAAATGTACTTATGTAGAGGTTGAGCTCGTAGTATTCCTCTTTCTCCTGGTCGGTAAGTGGCTCTATGATTGAAAAGTCGATATGCTTTGCTGCCTCGGGTATTGGTATTCTTGTCTGTGCCTGTCGGGTCAACTCCCGGAAGATCTGGTGGACAGACGGATAGTAGTCGAGAGCCTGGGCCTCCGGGTCCTGACCCTGCATATACCAGACCGACGTATTGTCAAGCTCTAACTGTATATGGGAGTTCGCTGGTAGATTTCGTCGGATGTTTTGAGGCACCCTCCATCTAGTTGTACGAACTTTCAACTGCTGAAACCAGTTTTCCAAAAAAGACTTTCCCTTATCCTAGCTCATGTGGGGTTCCTTTTTGGGAGAAGGGTTTAAACATGTTCATGTCAAAATTTTTTAGCTCCCGAAAGACTGGACTGCCTTTCGGACAGATGTGATACATAATGATCCAGAGAATAAGGGAGGGGAACTTGATGATTCCTCCCGTCTCTTAGCAGCGTTCATAGACAGTTTTCATCATGTCGGCAACTTAATCTCCCCATATGTAGATTCGACCGTCGGTTGCAATCCTATCGATGGCCTCTAGAATTTCCAATTTGAGGTCGCTGCCTTGACCGACCAATGTAAGTGTGATTGAAATTATTTTATCCACAATTTGTGGTGTTCGTGTCGCAATCTACCCTATCATCAATCCTTTGGAATTTTTCCCGGACTGCGAGCCAGTAAGCTCTTGGACCAACCCTTCCTTGATCCCAATTGGTAGGGGGTGTCCTCGGTTAGACAGACCAGTAAGTTTGGAGATGACATCCCCAGTGATGTCGATCGGTTTGTCAAAGTAGAACCGACCATTGTGGTATCGACTGATAATGAATTTTACGTTCGCTTCTTTTGTTCCACCAAAGCTTGCCATTAGGGGTGCGTTGGGATAGTTAAAGATGATGCTCTTTCGAACTTTTTCAGCGGCTTGGGTCATTCTCTTGTCGACGAAGGCCCACTCTTGAATCTCAGTCCAGAGTTTCTGCCATTGGCCCTCCTGTACTTTGGCGTTCTTGATGTTTTTCAACCTTCGAACCAAGGGTGTATCCTCAGCCTGTAGCTCTTTGGATTTGGTCGATGCTCGGGTTAGCTTGGGAGCCATGGTGTTGGATTGGTCGAGGTTATTACAGGGTTCGTGGGTTTTGGTCGATTGAGGAGGCAGATGCTCTGTTTGTAAAGGGTGTAGTGAATGAACCTTGGACGGTCGATTATTTATAGGCGATGGTGTGATTGTGCATGGAAATGGATGTATTAATGGCGGACATGACACTCTAGCTGTAATAATTGAGTGTGAACTGATGGTGGATTGCCTTCGACACTCGAGGTCATAAATGCGCGATGGGACTTTCGAGGACGTCGACCGAGGTCGGTGCTGAGATTGGTCGACCGGACTGGTCGATGAAGATGGTCGAAGATGATGATGTCTGTTGTCAAAGTAGGGAGTTCCTGTCATGTTTCATTGTGTCAAATGTATTATCTTGGTTTTGGAATTTTTAGCTTTTTTTTATGGGTTTTGGTTGCCAATTAAGGTCGTTATATGATTTTTTTTTTCTAGTTTCTGTAATGTTTGAGTCGGGCTCCATTAACAAGCTTCTGAAATACTAGGACCTGTAATGTTTTTAGTCATATTGAGCCATTGGGATGTATTTCTTCTACAACGTAGGGTCCCATCCATTCTATGTGCAGTTTCTTGGTTTTTCCTTTGACTCGACTGTTATAAAGTAAGGCAAGGTCGTCGACCGACAGGTTTTTGGTTTTTGATGTTGCGGTCGTGCCATGCTTTTTGTTGTTTCTTTTGAATATCTTGGTACTGTATAGCCATGAGTCTGTGTTCTTCCAGATTGCTAAGTTGAAATAGTCGGTCCTTTATTGTATGTTCGACATCGACATGTAGTAGTTGTGCAATAATAGGGGTCTGTTGTCGGAAATGTAGGGGGACGACTGCTTCTTGTCCATAGACTAGTCGAAAGGGGGTTTGGTCGGTCGACCATTTATAGGTTGTCCTGTATGCCCAAAGGACCGCAGGGATTTTCTCGTCCCAGTTGTCTTTGTCGGTATTGCATATTTTGGTTAACCCTTTTGTCAATGTTTTATTGAAAGCTTCAATCGCGCCGTTCGACTGAGGGTGATATGTTGTACTTCATCGATGGTCGATGTGAAATTGTTCGGTCAAATTTTTGATAGTTTTGTTGATAAAGTGGGTCCCTTGGTCACTGATCAATGTTAGTGGGAATCCGAATCGAGTGATGATGTTTTCGTAGATAAATTTAGCGGCTACCTCACTTGAACATGTATTGACAGGTTCAACTTCTGCTCATTTAGTGACATATTCTACTACAGTGATAATATATTGTGCACCTGATCGTTTAACTGGGATAGGAAATGGTCCTATTAAGTCTATAGCCCAGATTTTGAATGTGAGACTAGATTTTATAGATGTCAAGGGAATTTCTGTGCTCGGCAGGGGTCAACCAAGTCGTTGACATCTTTCACATCGACTAACAAATTTTTTGCAATCTCTGTGGAGTATCGGCCACCATAGTCCTGACTGTTGGATTTTATTTGCAGTTGTGTTTGCTTGGAAATGTCCTCCTGTAGGTCCATAGTGTGCTTAATGCATGATTTGGTCTCACTCATGGTCAAGTATGCACCTTCAGAGAATGTCATCTAACCCTATTTTGTATAAAAATCCATTGATGAGGCTGTAGGGTGCAACCTTCATAGCTAGGATTTCTTTTTTCTTGGTGTTCATACCTTCTGGTGCCTGACCCGTCTTTAAGAACTGATCTATTTCTTCCAGTTCTTCTGGCACTACTTCTATATGAAATAAATGTGCATCTGGTAAGTCGGTGTCGACTATGATAATTTCTTCCCCTGTGTCTATGCGGGATAGATGGTCAGGCCCGACATTTAGCTTTTCTGGTCGGACAACAACTTCAAACTCAAATTCTTGAAAAAGAAGTAACCAGCGACAAATTCTCCCATGATGAAGGGGTTTATTGACAAGATACTTCAAGGCTTGATGGTTGGTATAAAATGTGAAGGGGTTGGCTAAAAGGTAATGTCAATACTTTTGGAGGGAAAAGACCATACCTAGGGCTTCCCTTTCGGTGGTCAAATAGTTTCTTTCATCCTTATTTAATTTTTGACTGCTGTAAACTATAGGGTAGTCCATCCCATTGTCCCCTGGTTGAGTCAGGATGGCTCCAATTGCGATTCCTGATGCATCAATATGCACATGAAATTTGGTTGACCAGTTTGGAAATTTGAGTATGGGGGCTTCGACCAGTTTTCTTTTCAGTTTGTCGAAGGAGATCTGGCATTCCTCTGTCCACTTAAACTCCTGAGCTTCCTTTAGTAGTTCTTCTAGAGGGTAGGTCATATCTGAATAGTGTCTTATGAATTTTCTATAATAGCCTGTATGGCCAAGTAACACCCTAACTTGTTTGGGGTTTACTGGAGGTTTCAGGTCAAGGATAATCTTAATCTTGGCAAAGTCGACCTTGATACCTTCTTTACAGACAATATGTCATAAGAGGATGCCTATGGGAGTCATAAAGATACATTTCTTAATATTCAGGGAGAGTTGAATCTGTCGACATCTCTCCAGTATAAGTCAGAGCCATTTGCAGTGATCTTTTAAGATGGAGTATATTGTCCAGTCGTCGAAGTATACTTCCATGGTCTTATAGATGTATTCTTGGAATGTCTTGACAACAATTCGAGAAAACACTGCAGGTGCATTCTTTAACCCAAAAGGCATAACTCCGTAAGCAAAGGAGCCAAATTCACAGACAAATGTTGTTTTCCTTTGATCTTCTTTGGCTATGGGTACTTGGTTATAGCCTGAGAATCCATCTGTAAATGAGTAGCATTCATGGCCTGCAACTTCATTCAAGATTTCATCAGCATAAGGCGTGGGAAATGGGTCTGTCAGTGTGACTTTGTTGAGCTCCTGAAAGTCGACACAAATTATTAACCTTGTCGGGTCATGTTTCTTAGGTTGTACGACCATGGGGCTTGCCCATTCTGACTGGTCGATGGGGTAAATGATCCCTACTGCTAACATGTTGTCGATTTCCTTTTTAACTATATCCTTGTACTTGTGAGCTAGTTTGTAAGGTTGTTTCTTGACAGGTTGAACATCAGGTTTAGTATCTATTTTCATTTCTCCCATTTCTTGTACTAATCCTTTTAAGTCTTTATAATCCCTGACAAAGACATCTTGGAATTCTCTAAGTAAGTTTACTATTTCGGTGGTCTGTTGTTCGTTCCAGTAGTTACCAATCTTGGCTATTTTTGGTCGGTCATCGTTTGAGATGTCGACCTCTTTAGTTTTCACTTTGGCATCTAGCCACTCTAGTGCTTTAGTTTCATTGATCGGCTGACTTCCTTCTTTGAACTGTGAGAATGTGGCAGGGAAGTCGGCTGCAGTCATTCTGTCAAGATCTAGTTTGTTGGTGGTCTCGACTTTCAGGATTGAGTGGATAGGTTTTGTTGTTTCAATATGGTCAGGTTTCCATCTGAAGATCTTGCCTTCTATGTGTTCATTTTCTAAGTGTAAACGGGTCGAATGTGGTTTTGACTCAGTTTGTATATTGTTACAGTCCTTGATCTGTCGATGGTCTTGGGAGGGTTGTTTTTCGGTCGGTTGGAGAAATTGTTTGATTTGCTATGCGGTCTCAGCCAATTTTTCATTTTGAGGTATAAATTTGAAGTCTTTAATAAAATTTTCCTTTAGTTCATGCCAGAAGAAGTTTTCACCTCTGGCTTCCTCCATATTATACCATTGATTGGGTAAGTCGACGAGGGTTGAAGGGAACAAGTGTGTCCAGGCTCTCTCGTCTTTATATCCCGGTCTTCTCCACTCTGTTTCACAAGTCTTGATATGTTCCTCTGTATTTTGAACTTGGGTAAAGATAGGGATGTGGGCTTGCGGGGTTAACTTCTTTCCACCAAATCGCTCGACAAAGAAAGTCGAAGCAGTTGTCCAGGTCTATAGTTTTATCTGATGGGTATGCCACCATCTAGCTGCTTGACCTGTAAATGTTTCAACTAAGCTTTGGAGTCAGCCATGTTCTCCAATATTTTTAGATACTTGTTCAATGTGCATGACTAGGGAGTCCCTCTCCTTATACCTGGGTAGTTGTGTAGTGTTTAAGTTAGTTGGTTGTAAGGTAGGGCATTCCCTTACTTTCTTTTCAAATATTTTGGGGATAATCGAGATTATGAAGCATTGTTGGGTGGGTTTTTTCTATACTTTTTGTATGTTCCAGCACCCTCTTGCATGTGTTTCATAATTTTCCATCTCCCATTCATACAATTCAACATCTGAGTTATAACCAAGTGAGTCTTGGTTACCTAAGTGAATTTCCCCATAGATGTTTGGTTCAGTATAGTCTGTATTGTTGTTAATCTGGTAAAGTTGTCTGACATCGACTTCCTCATCAATAGGTTCCGTCCAAGGCTCTCCTTGGGATGGACGAATGGGTAAAATAACGTTTTGACCATTTTCTTTTAACTTGATTCATTTCTTATCTAAGGAGATGGATGCTTTCATCTTTCGTCCCCAAGGTCGACCGACGAGCGCTGGGAAGGAGCTAGATCTTTCTTTTGGGTCAATAATTTCGAAATCAACCTTGGTTGAGATTCCTTTGATGGTCGTCTCGACATCTTTCCAAACCCCAATGGGTTCAATGAGACCTTGGTTGACAAGTTTTAGGTAAATGCCTGACTCGTAGAGTCGAGGTCTGCCCATATTTTCCCATGTATCTTGGGTCATGATATTTACCTGAGACCTGAAGTCGAGCACTACTTGTCGGACGTGGTAACCTTCAATTTCCAGGTCGACAAGTGGGTCGACATTGTTTTTGTCTTTTTGGTTTAGGCTACAAATGTTCTTAGTTTGTTTTCCAAGGTTGGTACTTTTTATTTCATGTAATAAATCGATGAACTGAGCTATGTATTTTTCTGTTTGAGTGAGATGGATTAATTGCTGTATCATGTTAGGTCGACTGTAAACAATGTCTTTTTGTTGTGCAATGTCATGAAATATGTGGGTGGCTTCTTGATATGTTTGTTTTTCCTTCATAGGGTCAGGATTACCATTTGTGTTTTTAATTTTCCTAATTTTGGGGTTATCAGGCCATGTTCTTGTTCCTTGTCGAGTAACAATATGTAAATTCTTAGTATTTATTACATCATGCTTTTGTACACAAGACAAGACATTAAAAATTTTCTTCATATTGATTTTCTCTAACATGGTAGGACAATCCTCAAGAGAGTGATTGCCTACTCCACAATGTGTACAGAATTTAAGATCGGTTCTTTCCTTGTATGGACATTTTGTGTATCGGTGACCTTCTTTGTAGCATATGAAGCACTGGGTTGGTCGACGCGTTCGTATGTCACGATTCCCAGGGAATCGACCTCTTCCTCCATAACCTTGACGTTGGTTGTCGTACCGGTGCTCATATTGTTGGCCATCATATCTTTGTCCATTCTGGTTGTTTGCTTGATTGATTTGGTCATTGTTTTGCGCTACTGCATTCGTTTGGTAGACTGCCTGATATTTCTGTCAGTTCTTCAGGTTTAACTGACAGTCGGCGGTGTTGTGATTTTTGGTCTCACAGATGGTGCACCAGGAAGCCTTTCCATTCTTCATGTTAAATGGACAATCTTTCATAGAATGATATCCATGTTCCTGGCAAATGTCACAAAATGATTTGGTTTGTACCAAGCAGACGTCTTGTCGACTATACTCTTATCGGCAATTATCTTTCGAATGACCGGTCGTTGAGCATTTGGTACACCAGATTTCCTGATTCTTGAGGGTTATTTCTTTCAAAGACTTCTGCACATTCTCGAGACGCTCCTCTAATCTGTGGTCCGTCGGGTAAGCAGGTATGTCTTCGTCCATCTCCACCTGTAGAGCTTTTGTTAGCGCGTCTTCATATGTTTTAAACGTCTCCAGACTGATATGTCGACGTACTTTCTGCGATGATCCTGCAAGGAACCATTGAATTAGTAACTGTTCATCAATAACATAATCTAGCTGGCTTAGTAGGTCCTTCCAACGTTTTTCGTAGTCGTGGACTATCTCCCCTGGATTTTGTGATGTCATTTTAAGCTTTTTGGGGGCCAGGTGCTTAACATCTGGGGTTTTGAAAAATGACAATAACTACACCTTAATATCAGCTTTCGTCGCTCTGGGTTTCCTTTTTGAAAAGGTCATGTACCATGTCAAGGCCCTTTCCCGTAAGGCTCCTGCAAACTGTGCCATTTGTCAGTCTTCATCTGTCACCTGGTTTTCTTCCCAGGTCGACTCGCAGATGAACCAATGTCATCTAGGGTCTTCATCTCCCTCGTAGAGAGGAATGTGAGCCGATCCGTGACCCATGTTCGAATCACTTTCACTGCTCTCAGAAGTTGGCGGAGGTGGAGGTGGGGGTGGTGGTGAAAGTGGTGGGGTTATTGATGTAGTCGGGCCTGCGAAATTCTGGTCTATGGAACTTGTACTCTTGTCAATCGTTGAGTCGTTGTCGACTTGCATTCGATTAGTGTCGACTTCTACTGTCGATGGTCCACTGCAACTTTGTGTTCGTAGGTCTTCTTGTTCGATTTGTTCGATTTCTTCTAAAGCTGTACTTGGCTGGGGGGGTGCTCCTTCATGTGTCGGTAAGAGCAAGTGGATACTTCGGAGGGAGGGTGCCGCCTAAAGTGTCACCCAATTTCCTTTGAACGATCGTCATATAATAAGGTGTCGACTAGTGTATGTTTCGTCGCCTAGTCGGCTCCATATGCTGAAGTCACCAGCTCGTAGTCGGAGGTCATCTTTGACAATAGTCTGTATTCTAGTACGCGAATTTGTTGGGGAAAGGGTTATTCCGTTGTTGGGAACTCTTATTTGGAGAGCTTCTGGCTTCTCTATCCACACTTCTTCCTCCATAGGGGACACCTCTTGTTCTATGCCCTCTTCTTGTCAGTCATGACCCGAATCTAGCGGATTCTCTTCGCGGTCGTTCTCCCTAGGGTTTTGTCCTCTGTGCAGCCCTGCGACTCTTTCACGTCTTGCTTCCCTTCTCTGGTATCTTTCGTCCCTTTCGATCTTCTGGATGTCCGACATACTTTCGTACAATACTTATGCTCTAGAAGTCCTCTCTGCCCGACTTCTCATTACTGGTGACTGCGATGTGATTTAGATCGACTAGGATCCACTATACTCTATCTCCGACACATGACCAGCTACCCCCCCATAGCCTACCCGACGCTTTTAGAAATCCGGGATAGTTCAATTTATTTGCTCAGGAAGTATTCCCACTCCCTTTCTGCAATGAATTTCTCCCACTTCCTCTGCTTCTCCGCCCAGTTAGTGTTTGATGGCTGTTTGCACAGTGGTGGCCGAGGTTCGACGATGTGGCCTACTCCTTTCTCGATCACGAATTTGAACAACAAGGTCGGTAGGGAACACAAAAATTGTTCGGTGAAATCTGTGTAAAATTTCTCTTTGACAGTTTCCACTGAGGTTCTGTCTTCGACTGCTTGTTCCTCATAGAAACCGTCAGCGATTTTCTCAAACCACTCCGATAGATTTGTTCGCCCTCCTTGGATCAGTTTTTCCAGCAATTGTTGTTCTTTATTTTCGTCCGGCTTTCTCATCCAGAAGTTGCTTCAAGATTTGGGGCACTGATTCGACAAATTTTTCGTGTGTCTCTGTAAAAAATCATTCTTTTGCTTCAGCAACTGTTAATCTATTCCTTCGTGCATAATTTTGCAGATAGTTTGCAATTTTACGTTCCCACCAGTCCTTAATCTCCTGCTCTGGTATCATATGTGAGCATATATTTCAGCCATGTACTACCGGCAATGGAACCAATTTTGTAATCTCACAGATCACATAAGGTTACCAATAATACATACTAAAACATACATAAATATAAATCAGAGACAAGAGATAAGAACAAATAGGAAAATAGATTATATCATTATAGTGAGTTCATACAAGGCAGAGAACTGAACTGAGTTCTCGTTTGGCTCAACAGCCTAATATAGACAATTTACAGACAGTTACAAAATAACTACCAGTCGGTTCGGTGAACTGACACAACTTTTAGTTAGCCGACCTAATCTTCTAGTTTAGTCGGCCAACCGACTTAGTCGGCTGATCGACTAAGTCAGCCCATCGAATTAGTCGACTGATCGACTAAGTTGGTCTCCGTTCAAGTCGACTTGCTCCTTCTACATAGTACTAACTATTTTTTTTACCTATAACCATCTTAACTCAAAATAAGAATATGACAAATGTTACAGTATTCTTTTCTTAGCTTTAATAACTAAAGGACAGTAGTAACTTAGGTTTAAGTTAATATTAATAAGAAACTGTCCTTATACTGATACAAATAGTATAGATGTAAATAATATTGACAGGTAGAAAAAATCTTATATTCTTTCAGTAAGCTTACAAAAACAATTGTATTAAATAACACAAATGTTACAGACTACTCTCAGTCGTAATTATTATACAAATAAATACCAACATAAACTTAAGAAGAGATATTATACATAGATAATAATATTATAAATACAAGTAATATTATTATTATCATTAAACAGTGATGTTTGTAAACTATCAATTCATAAAAAAAAACTGAAGAAAACTGTGTAACAGTAATCAAATTTACAAGATAATAACACAGGAAATAATACAATAATACTCTATCAAAGTTAAAAGGAATAAACCCTAGCTCATATTTTGAGCGTAATCTATAAGTATTTTTTTAATATTGTAGTAAACTAGGTTACACATAGAGTAGTTCTTTTAAAGCTATTAACTAAAAATGTTATGCACAGAAATAAATTACAATACTGATTAACTTGTATAAATGTATTTATAAGAGAAACAGTGCTTTTCTTTTGCTAAGAGCATATAACTATAGAAATAAATGCCAGGGTTAAAACCCTTAAAACTATTACATTTACAAGTAACAAAATATTAAGCCAAATTTACATCAAATGTGTAACCATAATAACCAGTTTAATAATCTACTCACATTCCTTTAAGGACAAATAGAATAAAATAGAAAAACAGTATAATTATTATAACAAGAAGAGTATAAATCAAAACAAGGGTTTTTACAGGTCAAACCCTAACTCATAACTACAATCAAAACAATAAAAATTTAAGTTACGGCTGTAAGTATCAGCCTTAAAATTTTAATTTTAAAACTTCATTATTTCAAGGAGGGTAAAAACCCTAGAATTACACAGAGTATAGTATAAACTTCTGTCAACCAAAATGAGTTTACAACTGTACTGCCATTACAAAATTTACACAAATTAAACCCGGCCGTAAAGCCAAAGCTTCGACTAAGTATAGTGCTCAATATAAATCGAGTCTACCCTAGCAAGGGTTTGGATTTAAGTATTTTAACAACAGCCTGTAAAAACATTAAAACAATAACATAACTCATGATGAGACGAGAGAGGGTTTTCCAAAACCTTGGGTGAGTCCAATGACCACCCTAACACTAACAGAGTGAGAACCCATCATTCGAACCACGGGGATTACTTGAGTTTGAACCACAAGCCACGGCCTTTGTAAGGGGCTGTCTTTTATTCTTTGTACAAGCTTCATAGTGGCGAGCACCTGCAGCAAGCATCAAACCACTGTCAGCGAAACAAGTTACTCGTTAAAGCACGATTACTATCTATATGTACTTGCAGTAAGTAAAAGAATTTTTCAAGTATGATAATCACCTGTTAATAGGATAACAACGAACAGCTTCACGAAACACTGTCACCTACAGGCGATGCAGTTGAAAACCCAAGCAACCCTCAAGAATATCACACAATGGCGAGCCACAAGAACAAGAGAAGGGAACTGAAGCAGCCATTAAGCTACGCAGGCAATGGATGAAAGGCGGTGAGCCAAGGGTAGCAAAAAAGACAACTCCACTTGTTGTAGAGAAAGAACCAGCCACTACAAATGGCATTTAAAACCACATATCAGAGAAGATAATTAGCGCGGAGTCAAGACACAAGGCAACTGTAACTAGGAGAAACGATGGCCACCATGGGAGACAGGAAAAGCAACCCTAAGAGCCAACGCAAACTGTGAGATAAAAATAATTTTGGTTAGGTTTCAGTAGCAATATATATTTTCCGTGCATGGACAGAATTCAACCACGTAGCAAACAAATTTATCCATGCAGCGAGGGTCATGTCCTATAGTTCCTGCGTGGAAATAATACTCCAATTATTGTTCATTTGAAGCATGGAGTAAACCTTATTGTCAACCCAAATAATTCACAATCCAAATCATTAATCATTTGCACAATGTCTTATGTTAGCATAATGACAATATTATCAACGTGAGGGTTACGTTGACTTATCTAATAGTGTCATTTATAAATCTTAGTTTAAGGCCCAATTTTGTCTATGCATTAAACCCTTTCTGCCAACAACATTATATTGTTATATAATAACATCATAATAACGATATAAAGAGTTTCATCACTATTCTCTAAACATTGGTTATGATAAGATAGTAATCAATTAATTTATGTCTTGTGTATAGATAAAGATCAAGGTTCAAGTATTTAGTATAGATATAAGAGAGTTCATGCTAGATATTAAATAACTATAGTTTCTCTAGTAACAAAAAAATAACTATAGCTTATTCATAGTAAACCTTTTGTAATAACGATGTTACAAGTCTAAACTTTATAAATAACACCTTGTAATAATGCAAAGGGATATAAAGTCTAGATTAAAATACGTTTATAATAACAAACTACTTATAGATTGAATGTCTATTGAACAAATAGATTATGCATATCTATGAAACTTATATGGACTGATAACTCAAATAGTATGAAAGCTTTGAAGTAGTGACAAAACTGAAGGTAAGAATATTATTACGAAACTCTATTACATAGTTTAAGCGACAGTACTTTGATAGAGCTTGGAGTATAACTCAACTTGATTTTATTCTCGTTCAGAATGTCTACTGGACAGTAAGGTAATAATAGAAGTAAACCGGATAATTGGAATAGGAATGACCCTATTGAATCCAAAAGTTACTAGAACCATAGAATTAGACTTGGAAATAAAATAGTGGTAACCATGAGCTCATATAGAAGGGCATGATTGTTGTAGTTACACAATCAAAGGTTTTTACTGACCAAAAGATAATAGGCTGTAAGTTATCATGTAGAAACAAATTGAGGGTCAATAATTAAATAGGCAAGATAAGATACTATTGCATAAATATTGACATTAACAATGTTTATAATTATTACAAATTACTTAGACTAAATTAGAAATACTTGTAACTGAGATTCTGATGTTTAGAGTCGCAAACATGTTGTACTGTCGTTACTTACTTCCGAACTTGTTTACTTGAAAAACTGAAGAAAGCCAAACAGTTTTACCTTATAGGAGCTATCTAGAGTTTAGCACCTTATTTACTAAGCTTTTTAAATTGCAAATAAAATACTACTGACACTAAAAAGATCTTTTAAAATATACTCGATTGATCATACCTGTAAACCTGTAAGAAACAATATTCATCTGCGTTAGCACGATTGCTAAGTAAGCCCTGGATTCAAAAGTAGATTCCACCTACTTGACATAAAAGAACTAATTAGTTAACTGAAGCAAACAACACACAAAAGGATTCTATTCTTGCTACGAAAAATAAACTGTTAAGTTATTAATTTAGAATTTAGCGAAACTAATTACTTAGCTGTTTCTTTTATGCAAACTGTTAGCTGATAGTAAACTGCAGGTTTTAGCATTTATTGTTATCTCAAAATTTTAAATTTTTGTGAAAATTTGAGGTTTTGACATGTGGTATCACAGCACAAGGTTCAAACACTAGGCCTTGATGCAGCCCAACTAGCTTTCATAAAACAGTAAATTAAATTATTATTGCTTGTTATAGCTGATTTTACCACTCCAGGTAAATCACACTTTGTGTGGCCTTCCCCTGTCCCTCTGCAGACTCCTTAGACCCCGTGGACCATTTTTTGTCCTTTGATGTTTCCTTAACCATCCCTAAAAACATGTGAAAAATGATACACATGACTTTTAAACCCTTAATCGCGTATATACGCGGATTTGACCCCTAAAACCGCGTACATTGGGATGTGTACAAAATCCAAATCCTTTGGGAGTTTTCCTTGACATGGATCCAACTCACTTGACTCCTGGCCTTCCCTATGCCTTGAGATCGGTCGAATTTGACCTTTAATTACCCCTTTGAAAATCTATATAAGGAACTCTATGGTACATTGAAGGCATATGAGAGAATTAAGAGCAAATAAACTATAGTCCATTGTTTCCGGAACTTATGCTTGAGTCTGCATCCATTTGTCCCTTGGAGCACTTTTGTGTTCTTCCCAAGATTTCCTTTTTCTTGTGAGCTTGCTATCGAGATATGGAGGATTGAGGTGGTGGAGGCCCAAGTGGGGGATTCAGTTTCTCTGATTCATAGACGTGCCAATAGAGGTTGTATCTATTGTAATCTCTGATTTATATTAATAGAAATATCTTTTCTTGTCCAATAATGTGTGTTTGAATGAATATTTTATCCATGGGATGATTTCAAATGCTTGTACATTGTTGATTATATATGCTAGAATAGATCTAACACCATGATATATAGTATACTTGTATTGTTTACTTATTGTTGAGGAAGTAATTTATCAATTCAAGCTGAATTTGGAAAGCTCAACGAGGATCTACTTCAACCGTCCGGAATAAGGTACGAGGTCTGATCCTTTAGTTTTAGACATTTACTTTCTATTGAATATTGGAAAGAATTGATTTCTAAATTCAAGCTATCTATTGTGGTACCCCAAGCCATAGGAATTTCTCTCCGTAACAGAATTGGCGACTTCACTGGAGATGTTCCTTGTTTTTATTTGGGGGTTTTGCGGGCATAATGGGCTTGATATTATTGACTTGCTATTTTTTTATCCTTGTTTTTGTGTTGCATTTTATAGTATGTTCAACCATTGACACTCCCATTTATTGGTTTGACCCTTGGCCTACTTTTTACCACTGCCTTCTCTGTATACGCAGGTTTTTGGCCAAAAGTCACATATACAGCCAAAATCTGCATATACACGTAGGTTTTGGCCAAAAGTCGCATATATACGCAACTATTCTTTAAACAGTCACGTACATCCTCCCTTTTGGTGAGTTTGATGTTGTGGGAAGTTGCTGGGTGGGTTGTGAGTGTGGTTGGGTCTTCCTTGGGTTTGATGTTGTTTGTTGGATGCTTCTTTTGTGACCAAAGACTGCTTTTTCATTGATTTTTCTTTGAAAGTATTTTTAGTCATTTATCCTTTTTGTTTTTCCATTAGTGCATTACTCTTTTTGTCTTGGTGTCTTGTTGGGCTTGTGTTTTATACTTGCTGTAGAGACTGAGAGTTTTAGATGACTTTTATTACATTTTTCATTCTTTTATATTGAAAAATACAAAGTAGTTACACTCTTAGTTGTATCTTAGATATGGATTTGAGGAGGTACTTGCATTGGATTGCTTGGATGAGAGTTGTGTTTAGGCTTTCATATAGAAAGGATTGCATTGGCATTCGGAAAGGAATATATATTAATGTATCTCATGTGGACAGAATTTACCCCAATCTATAGTAATTCTGTTACAGAGAGAAATTCCTATGGCTTGGGGTACCACAACAAACAACTTGACTCCAGAAATCAATCATTTCCAATATGCAATAGAAAGTAAATGTCTAACACTAAAGGATCAGACCCCGTACCTTATTCTAGACGGTTGAAGTAGATCCCCTTTGAGCTTTGCAACTTCATCTTGAATTGATAAATTACTTCCTCAACAACAAGTAAACAATACAAGCATACTATATCTCATGGTGTTATATATATTCTAGCATATATAATCAACAATGTATAAGAATTTGAAATCATCCCATGGATAAAATATTCATTCAAATACACATTATTGGACAGGATAAGATATTCCTATTAATATAAATTAGATATTACAATAGATACAACCTCTGTCGCCACGTCTGCGAATCGGAGAAACTGAATCCCCCACTTGGGCCTCCACCACCTCAATCCTCCATCTCTCGATTGCAAGCTCCCAAGCAAAAGGAAAGCTTGGGAAGAACACAAAAGTGCTCCAAGGGACAAAAGGATGTAGACTCAAGCATAAGTTCTGGCAACAATGGACTATAGCTTCTTTGCAGGTTTGACCCCTAAAACCGCATACATCAGGATGTGTACAAAATCCGAATCCTTTTGGAGTTTTCCTTGACATGGATCCGACTTGCTTGACTCCTAGCCTTCCCTATGCCTTGAGATCACTTGGATTTGACCTTTCATTACCCCTTTGAAAAGCTATATAAGGAACTCTATGGTACATTGAAGGCATATGAGAGAATTGAGAGCAAAGAAACTATAGTCCATTATTGGTGGAACTTATGCTTGAGTCTGCATCCCTTTGTCCCTTGGAGTAATTTTGTGTTCTTCCCAAGCTTTCCTTTTGCTTGTGAGCTTGCTATCGAGAGATGGAGGATTGAGGTGGTGGAGGCCCAAGTGGGGGATTCAGTTTCTTCGATTTGCAGACGTGCCGACAGAGGTTGTATCTACTATAATATCTGATTTATATTAATAAAATATCTTTTCCTGTCCAATAATGTGTGTTTGAATGAATATTTTATCCATGGGATGATTTCAAATTCTTATACATTGTTGATTATATATGCTAGAATAGATCTAACACCATGATATATAGTATGCTTGTATTGTTTACTTGTTGTTGAGGAAGTAATTTATCAATTCAAGTTGAAGTTGGAAAGCTCAATGGGGATCTACTTCAACCGTCTGGAATAAGGTACGAAGTCTGATCCTTTAGTGTTAGACATTTAGTTTCTATTGCATATTGGAAAGAATTGATTTCTGGATTCAAGCTGTCTATTGTGGTACCCCAAGCCATAGGAATTTCTCTCTGTAATAGAATTTCTATGGCTTGGGGTAAATTGTGAGTAAATTCTCCAAGACCACTAAACAGCAATATGTATGTGTCTATCCAGGTGAGAGTGTGAAATTCCTTGGTATAATTGGTGTTTCTCAGGATCCTCCTCTCAAAAGGGAGTTAAGCACGAGGCAGTGTGAGCAGTTATTGATCGGGATGAACCCTAGTCATAACTGAGTAGCACCGGAGATATTTCCAAGATTGTATTCATATATGGGGGCTCTTTCAAGAGTTTCAGGCCTTGCTACCCTGCCCATACAGTTGATCCCACCTGCAACTGTCCACCTGAGCATTGATTATATTGAGGTGACCTTATTTTCCTTACCTAGGTTATCGAGGGGGTACTTGCAGAGGTTATTCTGTAAGTGCCCTATCCAGGTAGAGGTCAGAAAGCATAGTCGCTTTATGCGTTGAAGCTAAGGGCCACTATAATTGGTTACATACCTCCACTTGTACTGTATGGGAGTTTCGATCCTCTCCTGGGTGAAACATACCTGCTGCATTCGGGAGCTCACATATCCTCCCCTTGGTTTGCTTATATTTTGGCTGTATATTTTCTTAGGAGTGTGCTCTTTGTGCACTAGTTGGACTTTGGGATCGCGGTTACTTAAGTATATTTATGTTCTCTTGAGTTTGGGTCCTTTTATTTTCGGCATGCCTGGTATCCTATCACTCATCCTTGGTCCTAGTATGGACCCTGGTGTCAGACTTGGGGGCATCAGAGCCCCTTACCGTGCTCATAGATTTGGGAATGGTCATATTCCATCCTCTACTCCATTTGTGGAGGATTTTTATTTCCTTTGCTCGATTTTTACACCAGTGGTCACCCTCACGGGGGTGGTAGTGGATGCGTGAATGTTGGGTCCACACCTTACTTTCTATTTTATGTCCCATTGTTCACTACATTGTTTCCTTTGGGTGCAGTTGTCATGATCATTCCTCCCTATATCCTATAGTTTGGATTATTTATTGACTATTTCGGGTTGTTTTGGACTAATATGGTTGTCATGTAGGGTCCATTTTTTGTACACTCTCTCCGAGGTTTCAACCCGTTCGTTCCTATCACAGGTATTATGTCTAAACAAGCATATAGGTTAGGATATCACATCCGCTTGCATTTATGCATTGCCTTATGACCATTCCATCTTAACCTTAGGTACGAACCCATTCCATGGTATCACGAAACCTTCATGCTGCTGTTAGAAGTGATATTATGTGAATGGTAGAGCTTTCCTATACATGGGTGTCCTAGTTATCCACCTTTTTCATTTGGTACCCATGCTGTGAGTCCTCTCTTAGGTCCGAGAGTCCCTTTTAGTCCCGCCATGTCCTTGAGCAAGAGCTTCATACTCCTCTTGAACTTTATGCTGGCCATTTTCCTTGGGACTCCCTTATATCAAGTTGTAATTGCATTATCATGAGCTTTTCCTGCCTTATTGAGCCTTACGTCGACTTCCATGACATTGCGTTTCAGCCATATAGCTTGAGCTTGTCTCATGTCTAGCCATGTAGAGCCATTTTTTATATCCTTTGTAGCTTGATTCCCTTTTTACCAGGAGGGGATTTTCCCTCGAGTGTCGATATCCTACACATGTATCCTTGCATTGAGCATAGGGATGTTCCACTGCTTGGAACTAGTTTGTTTTCCCTTATGACACTCGTCTCCTCCTAGTTTGTAACTATAAATAAATTTTTTTCTTTTTCAAGCTTTTTAAATATTTGAAAAAGTCCAACAACAAAAAAAAACCAAAAAACCAAAAATCCAGACAAGGAAAGATGTTATCTTTGGCAGCTGTCGAGTTGTGTTGCCTTCGAACATAACACTTTATATCACATCCATTGGTTGGGTTTATAGTTTGAGTTTAGGAGCTCTACTCGTTTATCTGAGTTTATCTCCACCGACTAGTTAAGCTTCCAGTCCCCATGGAGCCTCTGTTGATGCCTCCTGTGTCATAGAGATGTCCCAGTTTTTATATCAAGTCTATGCTGCCTTTATTCAGTCACCATACGTCGTTATGCTCTTGTTCGAAGGAAGTTGAAGCCTGAGTCGGCCATTCCTCAGTTATCTTGAATTTGCATGTCGGCCATTCCCGATACAGATACTGGTTCATGCACCTTATGATCGAGTCCTTCCACATTATACATCTTTGCTAAGTACCTTGTGTTGGATGATGGGGGATGACTTAATGCCCTCCTTCCAGCGGATTTCATTCCATCAACTTCAGATCATTTATTCTGAGATCGGAATCTGGAATCATTTTGAATGCCTTGAGACTTGCAGTCATTAGTGGTAGGATCTCTTTCCATCGATAGTCTTTGGGAATACATCAATGTCCCCTGATCGATGGATCCTCTCAAGTGTTCGACCTCAACACATTTATTCACACTTGTTAGTTTGCACTCTAGTACCTTGATATCCATTTTCATTATCGGTGGGTGATCTCGTGTCTGTTAATGGTATACATTAATGACCGGTAATCAGACAATGGACTACTATGTTCGACCTCGACACCTCTATTCACATAGTAGGACATGTACTCGTAGCGGTTTGTGTAGAAGAATTTCTAGATTGGTGGCATCTCTTATATGCTACCTCCTTGATCATGTCAGTGTTCATGAGATTTCAGTTCTCATGACTTGATTCCAGTATATGTCAGACATTTCCAGCTGTTATGGAGATCTTGAGCCATTGTATATCTTTAGCCATTATGGAGATCATGGTCCTTTGTATATATTCATCATGGATATTATGATCTATGTATATTGTACGTGGCGACGACCACTTATGTGATATCTTGTATCATGCCTATTCATGGCTATTGTACTCTTATGTATCCAAAACTGCTATATGTATTTGCAGTTATATGCAGAGTTGTATCATTGTACTATGTTGATTGGGTGGCTGGTCTTCCATTTGGGATTCTTCATCACTCCACTTCTGGGATGGAATTATAATGTATTTCGGCCATCATATGACCCCTCTGACCTCACACATTAGGGGGCATCTGTTATAGCTGATTTTACCACTCCAGGTAATTCACACTTTGTATGGCCTTCCCCTGTCCCTCTGTAGACTCCTTAGACCCCGTGGACCATTTTTTGTCCTTTTATGTTTCCTTGACCATCCCTAAAAACATGTGAAAAATGATACACGTGACTTTTAAACCCTTAATCGCGTATATACACAGGTTTGACCCCTAAAACCGCATACATCGGGATGTGTACAAAATCCAAATCCTTTTGGAGTTTTCCTTGACATGGATCTGACTCACTTGACTCCTGGCCTTCCCTATGCCTTGAGATCGCTCGGATTTGACCTTTCATTACCCCTTTCAAAAGCTATATAAGGAACTCTATGGTACATTGAAGGCATATGAGAGAATTGAAAGCAAAGAAACTATAGTTCATTGTTGCTGGAACATATGCTTGAGTCTGCATCCCTTTGTCCCTTGGAGCACTTTTGTGTTCTTCCCAAGCTTTCCTTTTGCTTGTGAGCTTGCTATCAAGAAATGGAGGATTGAGGTGGTGGAGGCCCAAGTGGGGGATTCAGTTTCTCCGATTTGAAGACGTGCCAACAGAGGTTGTATCTATTGTAATCTTTGATTTATATTAATAGAAATATCTTTTCCTGTCCAATAATGTGTGTTTGAATGAATATTTTATCCATGGGATGATTTCAAATGCTTATACATTGTTGATTATATATGCTAGAATAGATCTAACACCATGATATATAGTATGCTTGTATTGTTTACTTGTTGTTGAAGAAGTAATTTATCAATTCAAGCTGAAGTTGAAAAGCTCAACGGGGATCTACTTCAACCGTCCAGAATAAGGTACGAGGTATGATCCTTTAGTGTTAGACATTTAATTTCTATTGCATATTGGAAAGGATTGATTTCTAGAGTCAAGCTATCTATTGTGGTACCCCAAGCCATAAGAATTTCTCTCCGTAACATTGCTAACGTATTTTATTTTTAAAATGTTATTCAACAGAGAATTGTCTTTTTCTGAAGTTTAATAGGAAGGTATGGAAAGGTTGGAAGAGAATGCACAGGAAGAGTCTCTAGCTACAGAAACGGGAAATTTACCTAGAGATCCTATACCAAAGGATTTAAATACAAATTCCTCAGAGTTGTTACAGACTATAAAAGATTTGAAAACTGAAATGAAGTCTGTAAAGAGAGAGAATGAAAGGATTCTAAGGGCTGAAGAAGAGCTGAATCAGATCCTAATGGAAAAGTTTCAAACTGAGGGTAGAGGTAGAATATCAGATTCTGAAGATACCAGTCATCAAAGAAAATCTAAAAATATGAAGCATACAAAAACTGAAAGTAGTTCATCGTTTGAAGTGTTTGGTAAACAACAAAATTATCATACTACTAGTGACAGTAGTGATGATAATCTATACACCAAGAAGTGGAAATACAAACCTTATGAGGAAATTTATGAGGAATTCAAAAAGATAAAACCACCAACTTTTAATGGAGAGAATAAGAAGGGGAGGAAGCTGAATCTTGGGTATCCGGGATGCAGAGGTACTTCCAAATATATAATTATTCTAACTAGTTAAAGGCCAGGATGGATATATATAACCTCTCAGGAAATGCTGATATTTGGTGGCAGGACTTGAAGAGAGTTAAGGGGATAAAAGAGAAAGAAGTTAACTGAGATACCTTTAAAAGGTATTTCAAAAATAAATTCCTGTCTGAGCAGTATTACGAGGAAAGAGCTAAGGTGTTTTATGAGCTGAAGTTAGGTTCAATGACAATGAAGGATCTAAATAGCAAGTTATTAAGTCTACTTAGGTATGTACCCTACCTTGTAGATGAGAAACCAAAATTACAATGATTTCTTAGCTATCTACCGTATCATATTAAAGATAGAATTGAATATGATAACCCAAAGACTTTGGAGGAAGCTATGAGGAAGGCTAACTTTTGTTTTGAGCAGAACCAGAAGAAAGAAAGCTTGGCCAACTGGAAGGCTAAGAAAAATAATAATCAGTCTGAATCTAAGAAGAAGTATTTTGTGCCTAACAGAAATTTTAAGAACAATAAGGCTACAAACTATTCTAATAACAAGAATTTCCAAGGAAATAGGAATAGTATACCCAACAATCAGAACAATTTTAAGGGTAAGGAAACTGCAAATAATCATGAAAACTTTACCAAGAATTTTGAGCATAAAGAGCCTATCAAGTGCTGGGAATGTAATGGCCCACACTACGCTTAAGTATTTCCAAACTGGAAGAAAACTGTTAGTAACATTCATACTATACAGGAAGAGATGACCATTGGGGAACTAGCAATGAGCATGCCCAGAATCAACGCAGCCTTGGAGAACCGACAAGTTGAATATTAGACTTCCATGGTGGAAGTAGAAGGTATGATTAATCAGACCCCTGTAACTATTTTAATTGATCCAGGAGCTAGTCTCAGTTATATTGCACCTCAGATAGTGGAAAAATGTAAGTTATCTGTCGATAAGTTTGAGAATTCATGGTTAGTTCAGTTAGCCACTGGGGCTAAAAGAAAAGTAACATGTTTTGTGAAAGAATGTGCTTTACTTATGGATAAATTTGAAACTGTTGTTAAACTTAATGTTTTTCCACTTGGCTCTTATGATTTGTTAATTGGTATGGACTGGTTAGAACAACATAGAGTAATTTTAAACTGTTATGATAAAACTTTCATATGCTTAAATAGTGATGAACAACCAGTAAATGTTAAGGGTATACCTAGAAAAACTATGGTAAGGCAGATTTCTGCTTTACAACTCAAAAGAGTTGTTAGAAAATGATGTAAAGCTTACGCAGTAACAATTACAGATGAGGAAAGTAAAATTAAAACAGATAAGTTAAAAGTAGAAGACATCCCAGTTTTAAAAGAATATGTTGATGTATTCCCAGAATAAATTCTGGGATTACCTCCAAAAAGGGAATTGGACTTCACTATTGAGTTGGTATCGGGTGCAGTACCTAGCTCAAAGGCCCCTTATCGAATGAACATATTGGAACTTAATGAATTAAAACTGCAATTAAAAGAGTTAATTGATCAAAAGTATATTCGACCAAGTGTGTCTCCCTGGGGGGCACCTGTCATCTTCGTTAAGAAGAAAGACGGAACTATGTGATTATGCATAGACTATCATCAGCTAAACAAGATGACTATCAAAAATCGATATATGTTTCCCTGCATAGATGATCTATTTGATCAGCTACATGGAGCCATGGTGTTTTCGAAAATAGATTTAAGGTCTGGATATCATCAAATAAGGATTAAAGATGAAGATATCTTCAAGACAGCCTTTAGAACAAGATATGGTCATTACAAATTTGTCGTAATGCCATTCGGGCTTACTAACGCCCCATCTGTAATCATGTGTTTAATGAACAACATAATGCATAAGTATTTAGATAAGTTTGTGGTCTTGTTATCGACAACATTCTAATCTATTAAAAAACTGAAGAAGAACATAAAGAACATCTAAAAATTGTTTTGCAAGAGTTGCGAGAACATCAACTCTTCGTAAAGTTTAGTAAGTGTGACTTCTTCAAGGATAAGATTCAGTGACCAAGGAAGGAATTTCCATATATCCTGAAAAGATACGAGAAATCAAAGATTGGTCGGTTCCTAAAGATGTGACGGATGTTAGATCTTTCATGGGAATTACCGGTTACTACCGGAGGTTCATTGAAGGTTTTTCGAGGATAGAAAATCTGATAACTTCCTTGCAAAAGAAGGGAAAGACGTTCAACTAGAACCAGAAATGTGAAGAAAGCTTTAAGAAGTTAAAAACTTTATTCACCAGTGGACCTATTTTAAGAATAGTAGATCCTAATCAAGATTTTGTAGTATGCACTAATTCCTGTAATGAAGGCTTAGGTGGTGTTTTGACTCAAGAAGGGCATGTTATTGCCTATGAGTCTAGAAAGTTAAAAGTTCACGAAAAGAATTATGCAACATATGATCAGGAACTAGCAGCTGTAATACACGCTTTAAATATGTGGCGACATCACCTAATTGGCAGAAAATTTGTTTTAATGACTGATAATAAAGGATTGAAATATCTTTTAGATCATCCTAATTTAAATGCTAGACAAGCTAGGTGGTTAGATTTCTTAAGAGAGTATGATTTTGAAATCCAGCATATAAAAGGAAAAGAAAATAAAGTTGTTGATGCATTAAGTAGGAACGCAAGGCTGAATTTTACAACAGCAATCAGCACTTATGTTTCAGACTTAGATAAACAACTTAAAGAAGGGATAAAACGAGATGAAATTTACCAGAATTTGCAAGGTAAAGCTAAGGAAAACCCAACAGAAAACTTAATAAGAGGTTACAGTTTAAATGAAAAAGAATTTTTACTGTATAAAGATAAACTGTATGTACCTAGCATACCTAAGGTCAAGCTATTAATTCTAGATGAAATCCATGAAACCCCATATTCAAGTCATCTAGGTTATCAAAAGACTATAACCATGTTAAGAAAAGAGTATTATTGGCCAAATATGAAAACTAAAGTAGCTGAATATATTGCAAGGTGTTTAGAATTTCAACAGGTAAAAACCAAGCACCAACACCCAACTGGTTTGCTACAGCCTTTACCTATCCCTGGATGTAAGTGGGAAGTGATTAGTCTAGATTTTATTATTGGACTGCCTAGAAATAAAAATCAGAATGATTATATTATGGTAGTGGTTGATAAGTTAAGCAAGGTAGCTCATTTTATACCTGTTAAAACTACTTACAAGGCTGCCAATATAGTTGATATTTTTCTAAAGCATATTTTTTGATTACATGGAGTACCAAAAATCATAATCTCAGACAGAGATCCTAAGTTTACAGGAAACTTTTGGAAGTCCTTTTTTAAAGGATTAAATACAACATTGAATTTCAGTACTTCTTTCCATCCTCAAACAGATGGACAAACTGAAAGGGTAAACTAGGTACTGGAAGATTTATTGAGAATGTATGTGAAAGATCAACTAGGTAAGTGGGAGGACTATTTACATATAGTAGAACTTGCATATAACAATAATTATCAGACATTAGCTAGATTTATTCCATTTGAAATTTTATACGGACGAAAAATGTAATACTCCTATCTCTTGGAGTAATCTAGTAGATAGATTGATATTAGGTCTAGAACTGTTAAAGGAAATGGAAGAAATTGTGAAACAAGTGCAGAGAAATCTGAAAGTGACATAGGATTGGTAGAAAAGTCAAGCAGACTTGAAAAGAACTCCAAAGGAGTTTTAGGTAGGTGAACATGTGTTCATCAAGGTAAGGCCCAAAAAGAGCTCTCTAAGACTGGGGAGTTGTGCAAAATTGGCACCTCGTTACTGTGGCCCATTTGAAATTCTATCTAGGATTGGTCAAGTAGCCTATCAATTAGCATTACCACCTAACTTAAAAATACATAATGTTTTTCACATTTCCATTTTAAAGAAATATGTTCATAATGCTACTCATGTTGTTAACTGAAATGTTGTACAGGTGGAACCAGAAGGAGAATTTCTGGTGGAACCGGACTGTATCCTCGAGAAGAGCGAAATTACACTTCAAAACCGCACCATTGAACAGGTGAAGGTGCAATGGAAGCACCTTAGTCCAGAGGAAGCCACCTGGGAATTGGAAAGTAAAATGCGAGATGCATATCCAATTCTGTTCCAGGGGACTTCAGAGGACAAATAATAAATAACATTGAGGACGATCTTATATTCTAAGGGGGTGTGTGTGTCACATGCCCCAATTTTGTAAAATAATGCTATCTTTTTTTGATTTTATTCCAAGACATTATGTTAAATTTAATGCTAAGTTGAAACTGATGACTCAGTAGAGTCAAGGATGTGGAATGTAATTCTGAATATTTAATTTTAAATAAATAAAAGTGGAGACAACAGCTTAGGAGAGCTGTTAAAAAGAGTGTTACTGATCAAGTTGGTGGAGGAGACTAGGTGGAGAGCAAAAAGACAAGTGGCAGCACCCTCAAACACTTCTTATGTTGCAGGTGGCAACCTCTCTACATTTGGGGTCATGATCCCCCAAGAAAGTGGGATCAGAGCAGGTGGCTCATTTAATGACAACCAACCCAAAAATACCTAGGCAATCTTAATAAAAGAACCCAATGTAGAGAGCTGAGGTTGCTCATTCCAGGAGAAGAATTATTCAGGTGAATGCACTTCAAGGAATTCATTGGGAAAGGGAAATTTGGAGGAAGGTGTCTGAGGGGTAAACTGTAGGAAGTTGATCTAGTATAGCTTTGCAGCTGAAAGATCTTACTGTAGTATGCAGAATTGGTATTGAGTCTCAGGACTAGTACTTTGTTGTTTTCTCCACCTAGTTCCAGCCAAGGAGACCAGAACATTCTCGAGGGTTGTGAGAAGTCATTGTTTGAGCGCTCTCCAAGAGTTGGTAGGGAGGAACAGCCTCCCATTGCTATTGTCGTCCAACTTTAAAGATAGGTTCCATTATATTTTCATTTCTGTGTTATAGTTTATATCTGTGTGTGAGAAAATAATGAATGATTATATGTTATGCTGAAAATTGTAAAGTTGAAATCTCTTAGTTGTTTCAAGGCGAAATCTGTACTTTGATGAAGGATAAATCCTACCTTTGTTTTTCCCCATCTGGAGTAATCCAGATCATACTCTAGCATAGGTAGTGTGTTTAAATAAATGAAGTATGATAGGAATATAAATGAATAGAATACTTATGTTTTTAGAGTATTGAAATGTTTCCTATCAGTAGATAGTTGTTTTCTAGAAAGTTTATTAATCTGTTTTGTAGAGATGTTGTCAAAATTAGACTGGGTGTTTAAAATATCATAAAAGAACAAGAATCTTATTATTTACTGACAGTAGTTGGTTTAAGTACATAATTTATTTCCTACACAGTATCTACTTCTATAAACTGTACATTTATACTAAAAAAGAAGAACTAGTATTACTAGGTGAATGTTAATGTTTATCATCTATGTTAAGAATAATACAGATATTATCTCTTTTCCTTTGGTACTAACTATTTTTTTACCTATAACTATCTGAACTCGAAATAAGAATATGACAAATGTTACAATATTCTTTTCTTAGCTTTAATAACTAAAGGACAGTAGTAACTTAGGTTTAAGTTAATATTAATAGAAAACTGTCATTATATAGATACAGACAGTATAGATGTAAAGAATATTGATAGGTAGAAAAGTTCTTATATTCTTTTAGTAAGCTTACAAAAACAATTGTATTAAATAACACAAATATTACAAACTGCTCTCAGTCGTAATTATTATACAAATAAATACCAACATAAACTTAAGAAGAAATATTATACATAGATAATAATATTATAAATACAAGTAATATTATTATTATCATTAAACAGTGATGTTTGTAAACTATTAATTCATAAAAACAAACTGAAGAAAACTGTGTAACAGTAATCAAATTTACAAGATAATAACACACGAAATAATAATCTATCAAAGTTAAAAGGGAAAAAACCCTAGCTCATATTTTGAGCGTAATCTATAAGTATTTTTTTAATACGGTAGTAACCTAGGTTACACATAGGGTAGTTCTTTTAAAGCTATTAACTAAAAATGTTATGCACAGAAATAAATTACAATACTGATTAACTTGTATAAATGTATTTATAAGAGAAACAATGCTTTTCTTTTGCTAAGAGCATATAACTATAGAAATAAATGTTAGGGTTAAAATCCTTAAAACTATTACATTTACAAGTAACAAAATATTAAACCAAATTTACATCAAATGTGTAACCATAATAACCAGTTTAATAATCTACTCACAGTCCTTTAAGGACAAATAGAATAAAATAGAAAAATAGTATAATTATTATAACAAGAAGAGTATAAATCAAAACAAGGGTTTTTACAGGTCAAACCCTAACTCATATCTACAATCAAAACAAGCAAAATTTAAGTTACGGCTGTAAGTATCAGCCTTAAAATTTTAATTTTAAAACCCTTACAAAGTACTCAACTGAGTTTAAAACTTCATTATTTCAAGGAGGGTAAAAACCCTAGAATTACACAGAGTATAATATAAACTTCTATCAACCAAAACGAGTTTACTACTGTACTGCCATTACAAAATTTACAAAATTAAACCCAGCCGTAAAGCCAAAGCTTCGACTAAGTATAGTGCTCAATATAAATCGATTCTACCCTAGCAAGGGTTTGGATTTAAGTATTTTAACATCAGCCTATAAAAACATTAAAACAATAACATAACTCGTGACGAGATGAGAGAGGGTTTTCCAAAACCCTGGGCAAGTCCAACGACCACCCTAACACTAACAGAGTGAGAACCTATCATTCGGACCACGGGGCTTACCAGAGTTTGAACCATGAGCCACGGCCTTTGTAAGGGGCTTTCGTTTCTTCTTTGTACAAGCTTCATAGTGGCGAGCACCTGCAGCAAGCATCAAACCACTGTCAGTGAAACAAGTTACTCGTTAAAGCATGATTACAATCTATATGTAATTGTAGTAAGTAAAAGAATTTTTCAAGTATGATAATCACCTGTTAATAGGATAACAACGAACAACTTCACGAAAAACTGTCACCTACAGGCGGTGCTATTGAAAACCCAAGCAGCCCTTAAGAATCTCACACAATGGTGAGCCACGAGAACAAGAGAAGGGAACTAAAGCAGCCATTAAGCTACGCAGGCAATGGATGAAAGGTAGTGAGCCAAGGGTGGAAAAAAAGACAACTCCACTTGTTGCAAAGAAAGAACTAGCCACTACAAATGGCATTTAAAACCACATACTAGAGATCAGAAGTAGCACGGAGTCAAGGCACAAGGCAACTGTAACCAAGAGAAACGACAGCTGCCATAGGAGATAGGCAAAGAAAGCCTAAGAGCTAGCGCAAACTGCGGGATAAAAATGATTTTGTTTAGGTTTCAGTAGCAATATCTATTTTCCATGCGTGGACAGAATTCAACCACGTAGCAAACAAATTTATCCATGCAGCGAGGGTCGTGTCCTATAGTTCCTGCGTGGAAACAATACTCCAATTATTGTTCATTTGAAGCGTGGAGTAAACCTTATTGTCAACCCAAATAATTCACAATCCAAATCGTTAATCATTTGCACAATGTCTTATGTTAGCATAATGACAAGATTATCAATGTGAGGGTTACGTTGACTTATCTAATAGTGCCATTTATAAATCTTAGTTTAAGGCCCGATTTTGTTTATGCATTAAACCCTTTCTTCCAACAACATTATATTGTTATATAATAACATCACAATAACAATATAAAGAGTTGCATCACTATTCTCTAAACATTGGTTATGATAAGATAGTAATCAATTAATTTATGTCTTGTGTATAGATAAAGATCAAGGTTCAAGTCTTTAGTATAGATATAAGAGAGTTCATGCTAGATATTAAATAACTATGGTTTCTCGAGTAACAAAAAAATAAACTATAGCTTATTCATAGTAAACCTTTTGTAATAACGATATTACAAGTTTAAACTTTATAAATAACACCTTGTAATAATTCAAAGGGATATAAAGTCTAGATTAAAATACGTTTATAATAACAAACTACTTATAGATTGAATGTCTATTGAACAAATAGATTATGCATATCTATGAAACTTATATGGACTGATAACTCAAATAGTATCAAAGCTTTGAAGTAGTACAAAATTGAAGGTAGGAATATTATTACGAAACTCTATTACATAGTTTAAGCGACAATACTTTGATAGAGCTTGGAGTATAACTCAACTTGGTTTTATTCTCGTTCAGAATGTCTAGTGGACACTAAGGTAATTATAGAAGTAAACCAGATAACTGGAATAGGAATGACCCTATTGAATCCAAAAGTTACTGGAACCACAGAGTTAGACTTGGAAATAAAATAGCGGTAACCATGAGCTCATATAGAAGGGAATGATGGTTGTAGTTACACAATCGAAGGTTTTTACTGACCAAAAGATAACAGGTTGTAAGTTATCTTGTAGAAACAAATTGAGGGTCAATAATTACACAGGCAAGATAAGATACTATTGCATAAATACAGACATTAACAATGTTTATAATTATTACAAATTACTTAGACTAAAGTAGAAATACTTGTAAATGAGATTCTAATGTTTAGAGTCGCAGACATGTTGTACTATCGTTACTTACTTTCGAACTTGTTTACTTGAAAAACTAAAGAAATCCAAATGGTTTTACCTTATAGGAGCTGTCTAGAGTTTAGCAGCTTATTTACTAAGCTTTTTAAATTGCAAATAAAATACTGCTGACACTAAAAATATCTTTTAAAATATACTCGATCGATCATACCTTTAAACCTATAAGAAATAGTATTCATCTGCGTTAGCACGATTGCTAAGGAAGCCCCAAATTCAAAAGTAGATTCCACCTACTTGACATAAAAGAACTAATCAGTAAACTGAAGCAAACAGCACACAAAAAGATTCTATTATTGCTACAAAAAATAAACTATTAAGTTATTAATTTAGAATTTAGTGAAGCTAATTACTTGACTGTTTCTTTTATGCAAACTGTTAGCTGATAGTAAACCGAAGGTTTTAGCATTTATTGTTATCTCAAAATTTTAAATTTTTGTGAAAAATGTGGGGTTTTGACATTCCCCCTCCTCCCAACTCTAATATTTCTGCTAGTGCTATTTCTGTACTACTGCAAGTGCAACTACATGTATCTTTCAATGCTGAAAATAACCCTGTTGTAGCAAGACAACAACCTCAATAAAAAAAATATCCATTGTAGGCCTAGGACAACAAGGACCTGGGACAAAGCTTGTTGGGGTAGGGAATGGTCTTTGTGCAACACTACATACAATAGCACCTACTTCCAAGTCGAGGGCCATCTGTCAAGCACTGAATGTGGAATTCAACCATGTAAAAGGGTGAGTGCTACCAAAAAAAAAAGGAAATGCAAAGAAAGGGTACAATTGCCTCAGGGAAGGTGGTAGCATCAAGTAGGAAACACAAAAATGAGAATCCTATTCAATTATTGGGGAAGCCATCTAGCAGATTTGGAAGCAGAACTACAATTCAACCACAAAGAAAGAGGACAGTCGAATGGAAAAAATATTTCAACAAAAGAAACAAGAGGATATTGATATTATCAATGGGTTCTTTTTCTATAAACTTCATTCATTTAATGTTGCATGGTCCCATTTGTTTATTAAAATCTATCATGCTTTAGTTAAACAGGATCCAACCAGATATTTGCATCCCAATTTAAAGAAGGTTATAACCACATTGTTGGTTAAGGCAAAGAAGAAGGTGACTAAAGCCTTAAACCTAATCAATCATCATGACCATCATCCAGTGTCATTATCATTTTTGATGCATATATATATGCAGTGCGCCATACGCTCATCAATTTCAGGGTGTCTTACTTGAATGGACCAGTCTTCTTGAAAGAAAATGGGTAGTTTTAGAAAATACAGGGATGCACAATATATGGCTAAGATGTTCATTAAACTTATTGAAGATGTAGGTGTTTACTTTTTTGTGCAAACTATCACGGATAATATACCTGTTTGCATGCATGTGGAAGCTAAATATCCATAGATATTGCAAACACTTCACATTCTTCATTCTTTGAATTTAGATCTTAAATCTATTGCTCTGAATGTGACATGAATGGGAACTCTCACTAATTATCTATACTATATTTGTAATTTTTTATAAGATAAAATAAGAAAATTTTATTAATGTTTAACGAATGATCACCAATCGTATACTTAGTTTATTCCAATAGATGCATAATTAGGGGAATGTTTAGTGTCATATCATTGCACTTGTTCTACAAATAAGAAAATCGAGATTATCTACTTCCATTTAGAAATTCAATATCCTCTTGTTCTTGTTCAATTGGCTCTGCACCTACTTCAACTCAGCTCCCCTCTCCACTTTTATTGGGTGATTTTGAGCATCCCAAGTTGCAATGGATTGCCCAAGGTGTCATGGAAATGTGGATTGCCAAAAGTATCATGGAAATGTCAAAATTATATTTAAGTTTTGAATAGGGTTCTCAAGCAACATGAGGAATACATAAACAACAACAAGACTTCCATATTCTCATTAACAAGTTCAAGGCACAGCTAGGGTCACCAATACAATTCATAAAACACTGAGGTGTTCGATATCTTAATGCATCAGAAGAGGCAAATTAAAGTGTTGGAGGCAAAGTGTTTTTACCTAATAACTACAATTAATAGTATCCTTGAACACTCCCAATCAACGGCTTCTAACCAATGGACTTCTGTAGGCTCAGGATCTGGGGTACATAAAGAAGGTTATACACAACCAATTATTTGAAGACATGGAGTTATACATGCTACCATTTACCAACTATTTGAAGGCATGGAGTTGACAATTATATAAACACAACAAGCAAATAGCAAACCAAAAGAACCGTAGAAGCACACTCTTAATTTCAGCTATCCATTGTGTATTTTATCGCATCTATGCTTGTAGTAGCATTAGGAAATGCTTAAAGGATGCAGGTAAATTTTTGAAGCATTTTTGTGAGGAATAATCAGTGATGTTTCAATGGGGTTACTGGCTCAATAAAGGGATCCTTGTTCACTCTTTAAGAGTTGCAACTCTAGAAGAAACCCTAGAAGCACACTCTCAATAAATTACTCTTTCTAGATATTGCAACTCTCTCCAACTGCATCCATACCAGCAAATTGGGGGAATAGTAAATAACATAATTCTACACATTGGTTCAATATACGATTATCACAACAGCTAACAAAATAAATATTTCATGCTAGGATTTTGATACAATGAGGAAAATAGTACCTTCCCAAAGGGCTCAAAATGTTTTCTTAAGAAGTCCTCATTGGCATTATTTTGGAAGATTTCCAATAAATGCAATTTTTATCTGTATTAAAGCACACATCATAAAAAAGCAGCGAAAGATTTTTCAAAGGTGTTTGCACAGAACCTACTAAAATATAACTACAAATAACAAATTTAAAAATAAAAAACTCCAATAATGTGCCTTTCAAGTACAAAAAAAATCCACACAAAAACAAACAAGTTATCTTTTCCATTTCATCAACGTCAAGCTCTGGATCAATTTCAGCCCAGTCCACTACGGGATTCCATTTACCTCCAAGCATAAAGTATTGTTTGCTCCCTACTAGATGTACATGAGCTGCAACTTGTGATGGAATTTCCCAATGGACCAGATCAAATTGGGAGGATGTTGAGATTGGGCTTGATTCTTATTTGAGAAACCCTTCTTTCTTGGTCAAGAGAGACATTTCAACTAAGGTGATTGACTTGAGATGAAATGACAACAAGATGAATTGTTTCTAATGATACTAATTTCTGGAGATGCTTTCTAATGAATATGATATATGTAGATATTTTCTAATGATAATGATATCTATAGATATATTCTACTAATACATATCTGAACAAGTTCAATGTATCGTATATCATTGACAAGATTGCAATATGTATGAAACCAATTTGCAATTGGAATGGTATTTATAAGAAATACAATCAGATATGAATGCTTGAAAATTTTTATGTAACTGGATTATCTAAATACCAACTCTTGATTTCTATAGCAGTATGGTTGGATTGAAAAATGGTAGGTATCATACAATAGCCATTCAAAAATATAATGAACAGTTCAATCATATGAAAACCAAGAAAAAGCATCCCCTACAAAACTGCATTCCTGCTTTGATATACAGAATATAAGAGGACATAACTTGAGAATTATAATGTTTGAGCTTAGTCTGATGTCATATATTCATAACATCTAAATTATTGATTGGAATTTGGAAAATCTAAGCCTATCAAGATACTATTATGATTAGTACTGTAATTGCTAGAAAAATGCAAATAAATTGTGACAGTTTACAAAAAGCCATTACAGAGATCCTTACCTTCCACATCTGGAAATCTCATCTTATATTAGGTTCAAAATAGATAAGTCAGAGTTAAGGCGAGTTGTAAGTTCATCTTGGTATGGAAATAAGTTCATCAAATATTAATACCAATCAAGTATGCTTGGGATTCACTAGATTATGACAAACACCATTTCTATGAAAAAAAGAAAAAAGAAAAAATGCATTGTAGTCTCCAAACGCAGTATAATTGCTATCATGGCCATTGGACAAGCTAGATGCAAATGCATGTTTGTGCATAGTAAAAAACATTGGTTCTACTTTAATGGCATTCAAGCACCACACCTCAGGTAATTTTGTGATTATCACTAATTATAGAAACTATTCTACCACAACACCCAGTTTCTTTTGTCAAAAAACAAGCTTGTTCTTTGAAATATTAATTTCCCATAGTATTATTCATCGCAACTCAAATTCCTAGTATATGCTGCTTGATATGGTTTCTTTTGATACAGTGTAACTCTACTACATTAAATACTAGCACAACTACACACAAATTAGGATATTTTCCAAGTGTTTTCAAATGCCTTTTTGCAATTCATAAATGCAATAATTAAACTTTCTTCATGTTCAATTTTTGTATTTTTATCATTACAATAGCATTTAAATATGATAATTATAATTGTATCTAAAACTATATGCCGAACTCATACAATTGTTTTTTGCTTAATGGAAACCAATTAGTCATCATCCAAGTGAACTTCTAGTCACTTTGCAATTATCTGTTGCAATTTAATTTTGCGCTAGCATCTTGCATTTCACAAATTACAGTTTTTTTTAAAGAATCTTAATCTTTGATATTTTTCCATGGTTCCAACAACATTCAAAAAGAAAAAGAAAAAAATTCTCATATGGACATATGCAATACATCCAGTCGTGGTAGTCATGGAAAGACTTAATAGAGAACGAGTGACAACAAAACAAAACAGTGAGTCCACTTTTAGGCAGTTTACATTTCTCTCACTCTACCCCTCATTTTCTTTTAATCTACCAACTAGAGATTATATTTAAACTTTGACAATATAGTTGCTCATTGTCATATACATTTTACATTTAATATATACAAAATCAATGTTGTACATTACTCTAATTATTAATTTTCCCTCTATATAGCAAAATAAACTTCACTGCTCCCCATCTCTCAAGCAGGCTTCAAATTCCTTTGAAAAAAACCATGGAAAAGAGACAAAGTTCAATGGAAAATTACAAAGCCAAGATTGCAGCAGAATGTGACAAATTGTGCTTCTGAGAATAAAGATAAATATTTCACAACCTAGACTCAACAAAAAAGTGTAGATGAGAGGAAAATGAAATAAAAAATAAAAAAATAAAAACAAGGAAAGGAGAGACTAAGAAGACAATGAAAGGAAAGGCCCATGTGAGATGTTGTCAATAGCCACCCAACCAAAGGGAAATAATTGCTCAAATCAGTACATTAGACACAAAATTATATAGCTTGTACATTACCGGCCAACACCGCCAACAACACAACACAGGATATTCAAGGGGTGGAATTATGTTCTTTGAACACCCCCCCTAATTGCAGCTGCCTAAAGTGTAATTTCCCAAGTTAAATATGACGAATTTATGCATGACTGGTTATAAATTTTAGGGCTTGGATATTTTATTAAACATGTCTATCACAAAGCTTTGATACCACTGTAAAGTTCCCAACCCAAGATAAACAAATAAAATTTCCCGATTTCCTAGTAACAGGGTTATGGATTTTCGCCAGACAATGTTCACACACTGCTTTAGCTTACTGTGCAAGTAAATCTGACCCTAGAATACACTGTATGAATAAATTTGGGTTTGGTTTTTTTTCAAACACTTGGGTATCTACTATTGTAGCTTCATTCTACCATTTTCATTAAATCTAGTTGCTTATTTGGTGTTAATCTTTATGTAAGTGTTTAATATTTATTTCAAATCCCATGAGTCTCCATTATTATGCCCATAAAACATATATCATGTATACACCGTACAAGCAAACACTCACAAACAAATTCTCAAGGATTGAGATGTTTCAGAACACTAATTCTCAAGGATTGAGATGTTTCAGGGTGGCTTGGCATATAAAATGAAAATACAAAATGAGCATTTCTCTAGATATGTATAAACTCAAAATCAACATTGGCAGAAATATGGGCTACTTACATGCCCGGGAATGTAGAAATGCAACAGATCTGACTTGTGGAAACTCCATGAGCAAGATAACCTCTTCCACTGATTAACAATAGATTTGTGATAACACTATGATGCCAATCTTCAATTCCCTCCATAGAGATGAAACACCAAGTTACCTACTCGCCAATCCACCAATGAAATCGCCCTTCTTGCAACATTTTGTAACAACGGTAAAATTATATGAGTTATTGTTGTGTTTCTGGTCTTTCCATGCCCCAAGACTTCCGGTGAGTGAGAGGGAGATTCAAAGGAAGAGAACCAAACCCTCCTCTGCCTCTGTAAACCCTGATCACTGCAAACCATCCTCTACATAAAAACACTTTACCTTTAATGTCCTCTTCTATGTGACCTTTGGCAAACCTCCTCTGTGTGACCTCCGGATGTGAAGGTGTATTGTGTTGGCTCCGTTTTGAAATTATTAATTGGGTTCTTTGTTTCGTGGGGAAATATTGCGTCCGAATGGTTGTAGTTTTATATATTTTTTTATTTTTTATTTTTCGTTGAATATCCTACGCCCTAGTGTCAGGAAATCTGACGGCATATCCCTAGTGTCGAAAATCTAATGACATATCCCTAGTGTCGGAAATTTTACACCCTAGTGTCGAAAATCCTACGCCCTATTGTCGAAAATTCAATGGTGCTAAAATAATTTAAAAGGCTCAATACTTTTCATCATTATTGTCTGACACATCTGTACAATACGTCGAATTCTGTCATAGAATTTTGGGTTCAAATCCTGTTCTATTACCCAAAACATGTATTAAACGAAGAAGGCCTTTGGAAAAAGAAGTAAATGAAGAGTTTGATCATGTAGTTGATCATGAAGGGCTTGATAAACTCTCTATGATAGTTTAAATTAAAGAGTTCAATACTTCAAACCCTCCCAAGCAACCCAAGGAGAAAAATGAAGTGAAAGACAAAGGTAAAAGCCTGTTCAATATGAACTCTATTAAATTATCCTTTGATTCACATCCTAAGACAATGTCAGGGGAGGGTAAGAATGAGTTAAGGGGAGTAAATCTCAAAGATGACAATAAACTTCTTGAACCAGTTATGGGAAAATCTGAAACAACAAGTTGAAGATTTACTAGAACTATGGTAATTCTTTCAATTCCAAAGACTATGGAACATAATAGTGAACCTATATTTGTTAAGGATGATAGTAAACAATAAAATGAATCTCCTCCTCATGAAACCCCATTCAAAGATTTTGAACATGAACAGAGTAGTAATCATGGTAATTCTATGGATAATTCACCATTATCGGCACAACCAGAACATGAAGTTCAGTTTAAGCCAACATTGAATGATGAGTGTTCTTTAGAAGAGACTTTAAAGGCTGCAAAACAATCAATCAAACTTTCCCAGAAACATAAGGATAAGCGGTTAAAAGAAGAATAAGAAGCTCATGGTATTTTGAAAAAACAGTTACAGCAACAGAAGAATGAATTACTTATGTGGGTGGATAGACGGCAACATATGAAGGCAAAGAAGGAGAGATATATATCAGAGAAGAAGTTGTTAGCTGTGTCAAATGAAAAATTGCTGAAGAATGAAAAATGCCGTGAAGAAAAAATACCAAAACTCAGAGCTAAGCTATCAGAGGCAAGGAAAGCCGTCAAGATACAAATTGAAACTTAGCAATTTATTCTGTTTTTTTTATGATTTTGATTGTGACAGGTAAATGAGCAATTTAATGAACATCCTACAGAATCAACGATTCTGTAGGATTGTTTTATATTTTTATTTTCTTGTTATAATTGTAATCATAATTTAATGAGGAACTTATATTTTAACTATTTGCTACAGGTGTACCTATGATATAAATACATCGAATCGAATGGAGATGGTTTTTCTAACTGGTATGTGTCTTTGAAGTTGCTTTTGTGTTGATAGATGGCATATATTCTGGATGGTTACGCTTCGTCTGCTTCATTGGAAGATCATTTTTCCAGGTGCCTCTTTTGGTGTAAATTGAGTATTGTTGATAGTTGAAAGAATATAGGAATGGTTATATATTATCTTAACATCTATTAAGAGACTATTTTTACTATTTTTGTAAATAGATCCTAGAATAACTCAAAGACAATTAATCTTTTGAGGTATATAAGTCCCAAAGAATTTTTTAGTAGGGGGGTGGAGTTTGTATGAAAAGACTTATACTGAGACTTGATATTTTTCACTTGTGGGTATTTGAAAAGAGTTATCTCTTCCTTGGATCTCTCAGAAGCACTGTTTCTTGGAACTGCTATCATTTATGATAAATGTTTTTTGAAATATATATATATAGTCTGGTATTTGATTTTCTTAGTTTATATATATATATGATCATGCTTGGTTGTGATTGATGTATAATTTGTAAAGACTTACTCTAATCACATGTTAGTTATTTCTTTGTTTGATACTTATACATTTGCTGATTTTTTTTTTAATATTTGTATTGTAACAAATATTTTAAAATTATTAGCTAATTATCATTATTGTTCAAGTATAGAAATACTGAGTATTAATTATCTTTTGATAGCTATAACTATTAAATACTGAAGTAATTTCTTGTTTCAAGTATTTCTCGTTCATAGAATTTATAAAATCAGAAATTTGTTTTCGTTTCAATTCTGTTAATTTTTCTTACTGAATTGGAATTATTCTCTTTTCAGATATACTTATCATCAATTGATAGTTGATTTAGTTTGTTAAACTTGCTCTCAGCTGAGATAGGGTAGTTAGTTAGTTTTAATTCATAGTTTAAATTTAATTTAATTTTAATAACTATTAAATAGGATTTAAATTAGATTATTTTGTTTTTTAAGTTTAAAATATTTCTTTAACCAGAAACTGAAAACAAAACCAAAAGAAAATAGGATACTTTCATTAAGAAAGCAATTTTGGGATGATTTATACTTAAGAACTGACATTAGGGTTAGATAAACTTTAGATTAACATAAGATAAATTTTGCTGAGCTTCTATATTCTCCTTAAGAGGATAAATTCAGCTGGTAGCATGAGACCATAACCGGCGAGATTTAGTCATCCCAAACACACTGAGGGTTGTTTTAAGCATTTTGTGTGGACTATTTCTCCTTAGTTGGCCCAAGTCAGAAAATCGAGCCAACAAAACCCTATGTCTGTAAATTAATTCATGTTTAAGAATTATTTAGGTTTACTTATGCTATACTTGGTTATGCATTTATTTACAACATCAACTTTTTCTTCCTAAAAACTTAGAAATTACTCTAACAATGCCTATATGTGTATTTACCTATGAACTCTACTGGCATATTTCATATTCCCAGCAGAACTATATTTTAGGAATAACAGACTAATTCAACTTAAGCTAAACAAAACATAAATATAAAATACGGCTAAGTAATATAGTAAACATATCCTAATAAACAAATCATTTACATTATATCAAAGTATAAACAAAACAACATTCTAAATAAGCAATATTATACACACATGATTCTATACTTTCGATAATCATAAATTCAAAGTATTAAAGCTAGGATAAAAAAAACAGAAAAGCCTCTCAAGGTCTATATATATATATCATCCAAGAACCAAGGATAAACAGTTTCTCTTCCCATTAAACAAATAACTCCATAAATCGAATCTATAGTCCTAATATCAAGACCATCTAATGGTTTAAGAATATAAATAATAATCCACATTAAATCAAACCACATTTTATTATACTACTACATCCATGAAATCGTATGTAGTAAAGAAGCTATCAACATAATAAAACCATTGCATATATACATAATCAAACCCTTTAAATACTTACAAACTACTTTATAATAATCGTATGCCATAACGAAAGCCCCAACATGTTTAAATCAGCCATAATACTATGTACAACATTTATTAAAACCATAAACATAAATACACAGAGGTCACAGGATCGATATGTAGCCATTATGCCCAAATCGAATCCATACATTTTATAAACCCTCACAACCATAAATGAACCAGGAACAACTCCTGTAGGTTCTGTATATTTACAACGAACCCTACAAGATTCGTTATTAGTCTGTTACCTCATGCTGCAACATTCCATTATCAAAGCCATGCTATATACATACGCAGGCTATAAATTAACAACATAAATCCTTTACATAGAGGTTGAAAGATCCAATAAAGTTTACATACTGTAACCATGGCCTTCGGCCCTAGATTTTAACAAAGCTCTTAAACATTAACACAACCGTGTCAACGATAAAAGAATAGCAACAACACCGTCGAATGGTTATACCTTGTCACAATTATTACATTTAAACACAAAGATTTATCCATAATCAAGTTTCATCCATACAAAACGTTAATGCAAATGTCCAATACACTATTGCAGCTCTAATGGCGGGAACGCTAATTCCACATATGGCATGGCCCCCAAATCCCACACATTGTCTACATTTAACAATACAAGTAATTCAAGCAAGGATCTAGTTTACACATAGTCCATTAAATATGAATTATAAACCGCAAAATCAATAAAGTATGGATTCACTGCATACCTATATAAACATAATCATTATCAAAACCAACGAGGAGTTACACAGTCATTTAGACTCGGCCTTGCACCATTGCAAGAAATGGTGCTTTTGCCTTTCCATTAAAATAAAATTTTATACATTGCATAGAGCCAGTCGAGAACCACCCAATCACATTGGCCGCACAAAGTTCCCATTTCCAAAACCCGGTTACATTAAAGTTTAGGCCCGAAGGAAATAAACCCCCAACAAGAAAAATATCCAAGTTCTAACGCATCCATTATGCTTACCCTTTAAAATTATAGCTATACCCCATACCAAAACGCAGCCATTATAAACCAAAGCCAAGCATTCAAACCCATGACGAGTATTCACCCTATCACCATGACTAAGAAAATGAGGGAACAAGTTAAAAACTTGTTATAACAGGCTTACCTAAATGGGTATGGCTTTTCCTCCAAGCTAACCACGAACTGTGACCCATAAATTTCGGCACACCCTACAACCTGCAACACAGAGCAGACTCCACAATGAGGAGTACGCATGATAACCAAACTGAACAGACAAATAACGCTTCTAAACCAGAGAGGTCACGTACATGTATTCATGGCCACACTATCTAAGCCAACACCACCACACATCATAGAGGAGAGCTCACACAGCTACACTACGAATGACCAAACCAATGCTATGAGCCAATCCCTAAGCTTGGATGTCACATTTACCAAAGTGCAATTAATTTTCCACCCTGGCTTCCATTAACTCTTCCCAAACCCAAAAATCGTAAAGTTCATGCCACCATATAAAACCTTATTCCAAAACAACGTGAATGGTAAAACCCCATTTTTGCATCAAATTACATAGGGTTAAGCCATAAGTCCATGGCATATGCAATGTGACATGCAATACTTTAGGCTGAGGTTTTTTTTTACAATCTTTCCAACTATTAAAACGATATATTAAAACTATGTGAGAGCATGAACAAAGTCATAAGTCTCTAGACCATAGTAATTATTTGTCACCTAATTAATAAGTGCAGTAGTGTCCAAGTCACTATCATAGAGTCCGTAAGTATAACTATAATAATTAGTGCAACATAGGCTAGGAAACCATATAGCTGGTATAAATATCATCTAAACAACCAGTGTATCGCCACTATGATAGATCTGTAAAATTGAGTGCTAGTGACAAAAAAGGATAGCATAGCCTGTTCAGCTTATATAAGCGGTTTGCATCGCAAAGTGAAATTGCACGAAAAGTGAAAAGAAACGCATTAGTTCGTAAGAACTAAGTAATCTTGATGGGACAAGTAGAAAATAGTACCTCTCAGGTGGCTACAAGGGAAACTATTTCTGCCACTCCACCCCTTTTTCAAGTAACAAAGTTAAGTTAGATTTGTGTATGCGACAGTAATCAACTTTATAACCAATGAGAAAATAACCAAATCCCTAACATACATATCAATGCATAACCATAGAACAACATAGTAATCAACATCATGACAATGTAAGTAATACATTAAATAACTGCATCAAGAAATATGAAAGCAAAACGTAAGAACAGCTTACGACATTACGATACAGTAAACCAAGTACGATACTTTCCACAAGGTTAAATAATGTCCAACATAGGTAGTTTTGACTAGCCTAATAATTTATTTTTTTATTTTCATTTTTTTGGGACATTACAAGTGGTATCAGAGCCCATTTTCAACACTAAGAGACCAAATGGGTGTACAATACCTTCATTGCAAGGACAATAAAGTATGTTTTAAATTTTGTTAACTAACATAAATTTTTCCTGTTATTAAAAATTTGCAGTTTTAGGATTCTAAAAGAATAGTTCAGATCATGAACACTGAAGAAGAGAACAACTGGCAAGGGAAGTTGAATACCCCCACCCAGAAAGCAGAACTGGAAGTGGAACTGAATTCTGATCTGATGAAAACCATACAAAGTCTTCAAGCAGACTTGCAAAGTTTTAGAGATGATAATCTGAATGAGAGAAAGGAACAACAAGCAATTAATGAAGCATTGTTGTGAAACATTACGAGAGGAAGCCCTAGGGAAAACCCACTCATTCCACAAACAGGTTCAAGAAGGAACCTTATCGTAAATGGGCCAACAGCCCAAGAGAAGAAGGAAAACATGAACATACCCCTGAACCTCCAGAAGGAGATTATCATAGTCCTTCCAGTGATGACTCTCTTTCTCCATGCAGAAAGAAATAAAGAAATCATCACAATCTCTAGGGGGAGTTCAGAAAAATAATAGCCCCAACCTATGAAGGAGAGGTAAACACGAGGAAGAAAGATGAAGAGTGGTTGTTGGGTATGAGAAAATATTTATGAGTACATAACAACTCCAGCGAAGCAAAGGCTCGGTTGGCCATCTATAATTTAAATGGAAAAGCACCAAGATGGTGGAGAGACTTGAAGCATACTAAGAAATATGAGGTAAGAGAAATATGCTGGTGTAATTTTCGCAAGGTTTTTGAGGAAAAATATGTGTCGAAAAGATTATTCGACAGAAAGGTGAAATAGTTTCACGAGTTACGTATGGGATCCATGACTATGGATGCTTTTATTAACATATTTTTAGATCTATTATACTATGTACCATACATCAAGGACACGAAGGTAAAAATCCAACAATTTTTAGGATGTCTTCCTCCCAACTTTCGAGAAAGGATTGAGTTTGACATGCCTAAAACCTTGGACACCACATTGTATAAAGCTAGGTTTTGCTACAAGTATGGGAAGCTGAGGAAAGAGAAACTAAAAATAAACAGAGATAAGTCTAAGAACTTCTCTGACAACCACAAATCGGGTTTTAACCCACCACCATACAGAAAATAGAACAACAGTTTTCCAGCCAATAGGAACTTCAACAAATCGGGTACAAAGCCATATGTACCAACTCCAATGCTAACAATCCAGTAGCGAATGGGGGAGCCAATGTTTCCCTGTTGCAAATTAAATGTTGGAAATTCTAAAGGCCTCATTATGCCCAATATTGTAAGAATAATACCAATGGGTCTTGCACAACTTACAAGAAGAACCAACGGTAGAGGACATAGCTAGAACACCATGTATTTATGTAGCCTTGGATGGACGACAAGAAGACCATGAGGATACCATGGTTTAGATAGAAGGTGAGATCTTGAACACTTCTTTTTCAATACTAATTGACCCTGATGCTTTCTGAATTTATTTATTGCCTAAAATTGTTGATGTATGTAAACTAGGTAAAGTAAAACATGATAAACCTTGGCTGGTACAATTAGGCAGAGGTATGAAACAGAAGGTTTCAAAAATAGTTAAATATTGTGAGGTAAACCTGAATGGTTTTCCTACGAAAGTAAACCTGAACATCCGACCCTTAGGATTGTATGATATACTTATCATCATGGACTGGTTGGAACAACACCATGTCATGCTCGATTTCTTACACAAGTCAATCTTGTGTACAGATAGCAAAGGGAATCAAGTGAAGATTCAAGGTGTACCAAAGAAAGTTTATGTAAGGAAGATATATTCTTTACAAGCAAATAAGTGCTTTAAGAAAGGCTCCAAGTTTTTTGTAGTAAATATCCAAGACATACAAGCTGAGAGAGAACAACACATAAAGGATTTTCTAGTTCTTGTATAATTTAAGGAAGTATTCCCTAAGGAAATCCCAGGATTACCTCCGAAATGAGACCTATAATTTTCCATAGAAGTGACACCAGGATCAGTTTCGGCTTCCAAAGCCCCTTACCACATGAGTGCACATGAGTGCACCATAGAAGTGACACCAGGATCAGTTTCGGCTTCCTCTGAGCTAACCATGACCCACAAATTTCACCACACCATGCAACCTCCAACAAAGAGAAAAGTCCACAATGAGGAGTACGCATGATAACAAAACTAAATAGTTAAATAACGCTTCTAAACTAGATATGTCACGTAGCTATCTTCACGGCCACACCATTGAAATCCCACACTACCACACAACATAGAGGAGAGCTCATGCAGCTATGCTGGGAATGACCAAACCAATGCAATGAGGAAAGCCCTAAGCTTGGATGCCACATTTCCCAAAGTTCAATTAATTCACCACTCTGGCTTCCATTAACGCTGCCCAAACCCAAAATCGTATAGTTCATGCCACCATATAAATCCTTATTCCAAAACAATGTGAATGGAAAAAAACCCATTTATGCACCAAAATACACAGGGTTAAGAAATAAGTCCATGGCGTATGAAATAAACCATGGAATGCTTTAGGCCAAGGTTTTTTTTACAATATTTCCAACCATTAAAATCATATATTAAAACTATGTCAGCATATGAACAAAGTCATAAGTCTCTAGACCATAGTAAGTATGTGTCACCTAATTAAGAAGTGCAGTAGTGTCCAAGTCACTATCATAGAGTCCATAAGTATAACTGTAATAATCAGTGCAACATAGGCTAGGAAACCATCTAGCCTGGTATAAATATCATCTAAATAACCAATGTATCACCACTAGGATAGATCTATAAAATGGAGTGCTAGTGACGAAAATGAACAGCATAGCTTGTTCAACTTATATAAGCGGCTTGTGTCTCTAAGTGAACCTGCATGCAAAGTGAAAAGAAATGCATTAGTTCGTAGGAACTAAGTAATCTTGATTAGACAAGTAGAAAACAATACCTCTCAAGTGGTTACAAGGGAAACTAGTTCCGCCACTCCACCCCTTTTTCAAGTAACCAAGTTAAGTCAGATTTGTGTATGCGACAGTAATCAACTTTATAACCAATGAGTACATAACCAAATCCCTAACATACATATCAATGCATAAAAATAGAACAACATAGTAATCAACATCATGAAAATGTAAGTAATACATTAAATAACCGCATCAGGAAATATGAAATCAGAATGTAAGAATGGCTTACGACATTATGGTACAGTAAACCAAGTACGACACTTTCCGCAAGTTCAAATAATGTCCAACATAGGTATTTTTGGCTAGCCTGATAAAAAAAAATCAATTTTTTGGGGCTTTACAAGTGGTATCAAAGCCCAGTTTCAACACTGATAGACCAACTGGGCGTACCAGACCTTTGTTGCAAGGAAAATAAAGTATGTTTTAAGTTTTGTTAACAAACAAAAAAATTTCCTGTTATTAAAAATTTGCAATTTTAGGATTCTAAAAGAACAGTTCATATCATGAACATTGAATAAGATAACAGCTGGCAAGGGATGTTGAATACCCCCACCCAGGAAGGTGGTGGAACTGAATTTTGATGTGATGAAAACTATAAAAATTCTTCAAGCAGAATTGCAAAGTTTCAGAGATGATAGTCTGAATGAAATAAAGAAACGATAGGAAATCAACGAATCGTTGCTGTGAAACATGATGGGAGGAATCCCACAGGGAAAACCCACTCATTCCACAAACATGTTCAAGAAGGAACCTTATCATAAATGGGCTAGCAGCCCACGAGAATAAGGAAAAGAGGAACATACCCCTGAACCTCCAGAAGGAGATTATCACCGTACTTCCAGTGATGACTCTCTTTCTCCATGCAAATAGAAACAAAGAAATGATGACAATCTCTACGGGGAGTTCAGAAAAATAAGAGCCCCAACCTATGAAGGAGAGGTGAACACGAAGGACAAAGCTGAAGAGTGGCTATTGGGTATGAGAAAATATTTACGAGTACATAACTACTATAGTGAAATGACGGCTCAGTTGGCCATCTATAATTTAAATGGCCAACAAGCGAGGTTGTGGAGAGACTTAAGCATACCAAGAAAGATGAGGTAAGAGAAATACGCGAGAGTAATTTCTGCAAGATTTTTCAAGAAAAATATATGTCGAAAAGATTCTTCGACAGAAAGTTGAAAGAGTTTCACGAGTTACATATGGGATCCATGACTATGGATGCTTTTAATAAAATATTTTTAGATATGTTACATTATGCTCCATACATCAAGGATGAGAAGATAAAAATCTAGCATTTTTTAGGATGTCTTCCTCCCAACTTTGAAGAAAGGATTGAGTTTGACATGCCTAAAACCTTGGACACCACATTGCACAAAGCTAATATTTGCTATGAGCATGGGAAGCTAAGGAAAGATAACCTAAACAGAAATAGAGATAAGTCTAAGAATTTATCTAACAACCGCAAACTAGGTTTTAACCCACCATTGTATAGAAAACAAAACAACAATTTTTCAACCAATAGGAACTTCAACAAATCTGGTACAAAGCCATATGTACCAACTCCAAATGGTAACAAGCCAGCAACAAATGGGGGAGCCAATGTTGCCCCGCTGCAAATTAAATGCTGGAAATTTCAAGGGCCTCATTATGCCTGAGATTGTAAGAAGAAGACCAATGGGTCTTGCACAACTTGCAAGAAGAACCAACGATAGAGGACATAGCTAGAACACCACGGATTTATGAAGCCTTGGATGGCCGACAGGAAGACCATGAGGCTACCATGGTTGAGATAGAAGGTAAGATCTTGAACATGTTTATTTCAATATTGATTGACCTCGGTGCTTGTCGTAGTTCTGTATCACCTAAAATTGTTGATGTGTGTAAACTAGGTAAAGTAAAACATGATAAACCTTAGCCGGTACAATTAGCCACAAGTATGAAACGGAAGGTTTAAGAAATAGTTAAATATTGTGAGGTAAACCTGAATGGTTTTCCTACGAAAGTAAACCTAAACATCCTACCCTTTGGATCATATGATATACTTATCGGCATGGACTGGTTGGAAATACACCATGTCATGCTCGATTGCTTACACAAGTCAATCTTGTGTACATATAGCCAAGGGAATCAAGTGAAGATTCAAGCTGTAGAAAATAAAGTTTATGTAAGGTAGATATCTACTTTACAAGCAAAGAAGTGCTTTAGGAAATTTTGCAAGTTGTTTGCAGTAAATGTCCAAGACATACAAGCTAAGAGAGAACAACACATAGATGATTTTCTAGTTCTTGTAGAATTTAAGGACGTATTCCCTGCAGAAATCCCAGGATTACCTCTGAAACGAGACCTAAAATTTACCATAGAACTGACACCAAGATCAATTCCAACTTCCAAAGCACCTTACCGCATGAGTGCACTTGAGATGGTGGAACTAAAATTGAAGTTGCAAGAGTTGATAGAAAAAGGATATCCAACCAAGTGTGTCCCCTTCGGGAGCACTGATACTTTTTGGAAAGAAGAAGGATGGTACGATGAAGATCTGCATCGATTACTGGCAGCTTAACAAGATGACTATCAAGAACGGATACCCATTCCCTCGGATCGATGACTTGTTCGATCAAGTAGGAGGAGCCAAGATATTTTCAAAGATCGACTTATGATCTAAGTACCATCAGGTATGGATTCACGACGAAGATATTCACATAACCACCTTTTGTACAAGGTACAAGCACTACAAGTTTGTAGTAATGTCATTTGTGTTAACCAATGCACCCGCAAACTTTATGTGTATGATGAATAGTATATTCAGTAAATATATGGATAAATTTGTTTTGGCCTTTATATATGACATCATAGTTTACTCTAAGAGTAAGAGGAACACGAGGAACACCTTTGCATAGTGCTACGGGTCTTACGAGAACACCAGCTCTATGCCAAGTTTAGTAAATGTGATTTTTACAAACCGCAGATACAATACTTGGGTCACATCATCTCTGAGACAGGGATAGCTGTGGTCTCGAAAAAGATTAAATCCATTGAGTATTGGCCTACCCCTACTAGTGTCAATGACATTAGTTTCTTACTGGGATTAGCCGGATATTATCAGAAGTTCATTGAGAACTTCTCAAAAATGGCTTCTCCCATGACCGCTTTGAAAAAGAAGGAAACTAATTTCTTATGGACGACCAAGCGCAAGGAATGTTTTCAAAATCTTAAGCAGATTTTGACGACCGCATCAATACTACCAATTATGGATCCCGATGGGGATTTTTTTATTTGCACAAATGCAAGCAAGGAAGGGCTCAGAGGAGTCCTCTTGTAGAACAATTAAATGATCTATTATGAATCACAAAAGTTAAGAGAACATGAGCAGAACTAACCCACACATGATCTTGAGTTAGTTGCCACCATTCACGCCTTGAAGATGTGGAGGCACTACCTCATGGGAAGGAAATTTCTTTTGAAGAAAAACTATATGAGTCTGAAATATTTATTTGAAAAGCTGGATCTAAATGCTAGGCAAGTCAAATGGTTGGATTTCTTGAGTGAGTACCATTTCGAGCTAATTTAGCATATTAGGGGTAAAGAGAACAAGATTGTTGATGCTTTGAGATGATGAATGCATATGATATATGAGGTGGCTTTAGGCCAAACAGATTAAAAATTACACAAGAGGATTGGAGCGGCAACAGAATTGACCCCATCTATGTAGAAGTCCTCGAGAAAGTTTAAGAGGACGGGTTCTTTCAACAACAAAAAGAGTACAAGGTAGATGAAACATGAATGCTATGGTCCAAGAAGATATTGTACGTTCTAGAAGAAGGGTACATTCGGTCCAGCATCCTCATGAAATTTCATCAGACACCCTACTCAGGGCATCTGGGATATCAAAAGATGATATCCACCGTTAAGAGACACTTTTTCTGGCCTAAGTTGAAGGCCGGCATTGCATTGTTTATCATGAAATGTTAGGAATGTCAGCTGGTCAAAGCTAAGCATCAACATCCTTCGAGAATTTTGAAGCCATTACCCATTCCGGAATGGAAGTGGGAGGTCATTAGTATGGATTTTATCACTGGTCTACCTAAGAGTAAGAAAAAAAATGATTCTATATTTGTAGTAGTTGACAAATTGTCAAAAGCAGCACACTTCATTCTAGTGAAGTTGACCTAAAAGAAAGTACACATTGTCGATATCTTCTTGAAGGAGATATTTAGATTGCACGAGATACCCAAGGCAATCATCTCGGATCAAGATGCTATGTTTACCAGAAAATGTTGAAGATATTTATTCTCCAAATTAGAGACGTAGTTGAAATTTAGTACTACTTATCACTCGCAGATATACGGGTAGAAAGAAAGGGTAAATTAGATTGTCGAGGAAATCCTTAAAATGTATTTCATGAACAACCCCACCAAGTGGGAAGATTACCTACATCTTGCAGAGTTTTCATATAACAACGGATACCAGAATTCCGCCAAGATGAGCCCCTTTGAGGTACTCTATGGATGGAAGTGTAGAACACCAGTTACTTTGGATAGCCTGCTGGATTGGTTCATGTTAGGACCTGACTTGTTAAAGCACTTGGAATAGTTGATTACCAAGGTCTAGGTGAACCTTAAAGAAGCACAAGACCACCAAAAAAGATACACGGATAATAAAAGGAAAGATAAATATTATCAAATAGGTGACCATGTCTACTTGAAAGTAAAACCAAAATGGATCTCGTCCAGCTTGGGAAGGTGTAGTAAGTTAGCACCTAGATTTTGTTGATCCAGGAGTATATTGGCAGCCACCCCTATTCCACTTGGACCCCCACCATTGTTTCTTTCAGTTTTCCAGTTTCCTTAATAATAGCACAATTTACTATTTTTGGCAGTTTATGGGTCCTAAACTTCCTATGCCAAAGTTACAACCCCGGGAAATTGATGTACCAAGTTACCCAATGGGGCCCACATTCTGACATTTCACCTCCTAGGGTTAGTTTTTTGGATGTGTAGGGTATCCATTGTTTCTCAATAATATAGAGGCCTTCGAACCTCATTGTAACACAGAGTTCAGAGGCATGTAGTCGCCACATCTCTTCTTAGAGATAAGCTACCAGCACTCTAGCTAGTTTATTTCCATTCTATATGTAAACAAGTTTCAGTTCTTTGATTAATGAAATGAAGTGTTATTTCCACTGCATCTTTGTTTCTATGGTTATTTGTGTATTCTGTTGCGTTCCTACATAAATCCGGATTAGTGGTATCAGAGCAATCTGTTCTTTCTCGAGCATTCTTTGCATGTCCCCAATGAGGGCAGGGTATAAAGAGTTAGGGCTCAACCTGGTTGAACCATTGCAAGATCAGCCTCATAAATATCGACAACCGCCCATGGGGGATGAAAAGAATGACGAGGGTGCAGAAGATCCTATCAAAATGTTGCTCAAGGAGGCCCTTGAAAAAAAAAGGAACGCGATGATGGATAACTTCGCCCAAATCCTTCAAGGACTTCCCACTAGCGGTGCATCTGCATCTAGTAGCCAATATAGAGGTGCAACCCCTTTCAAGGTACAAGTAAAATTCAACATTCCCATATTTGACGTCCGAATAGATGTAGATGTCATAGATAGATGGTTGAATCTATTAGAAGGATATTTCTTGGTTCATGACTTTTTCGACCGGGAAAAGATTACTTTTTCACTACTCAAATCCCCCTCCCCCATGTCAAGGATTGATGGGAAACCTACTATGAGAGAAAGTACGAGGAGGAAATCTCTCTATTCTCAGCTGTACCCACTTGGAATTATTTTCAAGATGCCATAAAGGGAAAATATTATCCCGTGGGGAGCTATAAGGACAAGTACATACAATGGACTACGCTGTGGCAGCAAAGAGATCAAGATGTGCATGAACTGACGAATGTGTTCCATACCCTGTGCACCAAGTTGGGTATCAAAGATTCAGAGAAACATTTGGTGCTGAAGTACCGTATTTTTCTACACATATACATTAAGGAGGAAATGGAGTTCCTCAACATCTCCTCACTTGGTACGACATATCGGTATGATACCAAAATTGAGCAAAAATTCAAACAGAAAAAGTGAGGATTTGGATGTGCGAATTAGAAGCAAGAGAAAGGTGCCCCCAAACCACAGAACCAAGGACATAGCCAAGGCATGGCGACTCAAGACAACTCACCAAATCCACAAGAAAAGATCGACACTATGAAACCGAAGAAGGAAGCGGGAAAGTGGTGCGAGTTCCATAAGAGCCCCACTCACAACACAAGTGAGTTCAAGCCAAGCAGTCACAGGTGGCCAAGATAAAGGCTTCTGAATCATATGCATACTCTAACACTGAATCGATGTAGAGCCCAACACCACCATTGCCACCATGAAGATCCAAAAGGAAGAACCAGAAAATTTAGAGGAGGAGGAGCGTCTTTTCCACTCCCAGATGTGGGTAAACATTAGAGGAATTTTGGGGTCTAAAATGGGCCTCCTAAGGAAAATAATAAAATAATAGTTTAAAATAATAAAATAATATTGATTAATTTTGGAGGAAGAAAGAAAAAAATTACTTTTTGTGTTCGTATTTTCGACATATCTCCATGTGTTTTTACTCAAATTTCGATCGGGAGAGCTCGTTGGATGTGGAATTTGATTCTGCATCCAACGAGTACCCACACTGCATACTTTTGACAGACCCCGCTACCCCAAAAAAAAGAAATACCTGAAAAAATGTGATGATGACATCATCATCACATTTTTTCAGGTATTTCTTTTTTTTGGGGTAGCGGGGTCCATCAAAAGTATGCAGTGTGGGTACTCGTTGGATGTGGAATCAAATTCTGCATCCAACGAGCTCTCTCGATTGAAATTTGAGTAAAAACAAAATGAGATATGTCGAAAATACGAACAAAAAAAGTAGTTTTTTTTAATGACAAATATGCCAATTCAACCATTATGGTTGACTTATTTTATTGAAATTCTATTAGTTCTTGAATTCCAACTCACAAAAACTTATTTTGGCACGTTTTCTTATAAGGCCCATTTTAGACCCCAAATTTCCTCTAATGGGATTCCCCACTATAGTTCATTGTCGATAGTGGGAGCCAAAAGAACCTCATTTCAGCAGAGGTCATGAAGCAACTAGGCTTGCCGAACAAAGCACACCCACAGCTGTACACCATCGGGTGGCTTCACCAAGGACGGGATCTCCGCGTCAGCCAGCAATGTCGCCTTCCCTATAGCATCAAGCCCTTCATCAATGAGGTATTATGTGATATTGCTCCTCTTGATGTTTGTGATATATTATTAGGTCAACCATACTTATGGAAGTGACATGATGTGTATGAGTCCTAGCCTCATGCTGTTATTGTTACTTTGGGAAATAAGTTGTACAAGATACCAGAGATACCACCTCCTACCACTATCTCTTTGGTTACAGCAAAACAATGTAGTGAGCTCATTTCCAAAACCGGGAAATTCTTTTTCTTGATGATTCGCCCTTATGGAAAGAAGAAGATAATGGCCATGAACTCCAGACACGTCCCCTCCGCATGACAACAACAAATGGACAAGGTCGTGGAGGAGTGCCAAGACATATTCACCTCACCCACAGTGGTGCCTTTTCACTATCAGGTCAAGCACCCCATCGATCTGACCCTAGGTGCATTGTTTCCCAATGGACCGATCTATCGACGCTCTGTTCTAGAGAATGATGAAATCAAGAGGAAAATTCAAGAGCTGCTATAGAAGGGTCACATCTGGCCAATTTCATCGCCCTGTGGGAGCTCGATCGTGTTGGTACAAAAGAAGGATGGGACTTGGAGACTCTGTATTGACTATCAGGCGCTAAACAAGATCACTATCCAAAATAGGTACTCGATCCCACAGATTGATGACCTCCTGGACCAGCTTAAAGGGCCGAAACATTTTAGCAAGATCGACTTAAAGTCTGGGTATCGCCAGGTACCGATCGAACCGACCGATGTGTGGAATACTACCTTTAAATCCAAGGAGGGCTCTTTCGAATGGTTGATCATGCCTTTTAGGCTGACGAATGCTCCCGCAACCTTCATGATACTAATGGACGACATCTTGTGGCCATTCACCAACTCATTTGTAGTAGTGTACTTGGATGACATCCTGATATTCAGCCAGACTTGGGAAGAGCACCTCCGCCACATCCGACAGGTCCTCCAAACACTGCGAAAGCACAAGTTGTGTGCCGATTTGGACAAGTTCACTTTTGGCATGACCCAGGTTCAGTATCTGGGATACATCATTGATGAGTATGGGGTACATGTGGATCCAACCAATATCCAATTCATTCAGGATTGGCCAGCCCTAACTACTTTAACAGAGCTTCGTAGCTTTCTGGGTCTTGCTAATTTCTACTGCAAGTTTGTGTTGGGATTCTCTCATATCACTTGGCCCTTAAGTCGAGTCACCAAAGGACGAGCGAAAGAAAAATTATTCTGGTCAAAAAATCAACAGAAGGTGTTTGCAGAATTGAAACATCACCTCTGTTGTGCCCCAGTTCTCACATTACCACACTTGCAACAACCATTTGAGATTGAGACATATGCCTCTGACTATGCTATTGGGTAAGTCCTTACTCAACAATGGCATCCAGTGGCATATCACAATGAGACATTTTCTGACATAGTCTGAAGAGATATATTCCATTGTATAGGCTTTTCAACAATGGAAACATTACATTTTGCGGAAGGAAACGATCATCCACACAGACCACCGACCCCTACAGTTCATACAAACACAAGGGAAGTTACAGAATGATCGCCATCAGAAGTGGTCAATGTATCTACAACAGTTTCATTTGAACATCAAGTACAAGAAGGGAAGCACCAACAATGTTGCAGACTACCTCAGCTGACCACCGATTGTGGGGATAACCACCGTGCTCAACTCTTATGGGAACTAGACTTTTGATTGGCCGCTTCTATACCAGAGTGATCCAGAATTCAGCCACACATACAGGATGCTCTTGGAGGGAAACCAAGTTCCAAATTTTCACCTCCAAGATGCACTACTATGTCACATGGGACACCTTTGTGTTCCTTCAAGCGAGTGTGCCAAGATGATTTGGAAAGCGCACTACATTTGAGTTGCTAGGAATTTCAGGGTCGAGAAAATAGTGGCAGTGCTGCAGAAGTATTTCTATTGGCTGAACCTTCGACAGGACCTTGGGAAGTACATCTGATCCTGCACTGCCTGCGCCATTTCCAAACTATCCATCAAGAAGCAAGGCCTCTATACTTCATTGCCTACCCCTAGTCAACCTTGGGAATCCATCTCCATGGATTACATGTCGGGCCTTCCTTATACTGAGCACGACAACGACTGTGTGTTCGTGGTCATCGACAGATTCTCAAAGATGGCCATAATGGCAGCATGTAAGAAGAATATCACAATAAAAGCCACTGCTAAACTCTTCTTTGAACGAGTGTGGGTACACTTTGGGATCCCATTGTCTATAATCTCATATCTGGATAGGGGGTTCCTTAGTACATTCTGGTCTAGCTTATGGTCAATGCTAGACACCAAGCTCACAAAGTCCACAACTTTCCATCCCCATACTGATGGCCAGATAGAGGTCATCAACAGGATGCTCATACACATTTTGCGCATGTACAAATCAAAGCATCCACACACATAGGATGAGAGCCTGCCCTATGTACAACATAGATATAACCGATCCCTCCACAAATCAACTGACCACAGCCCCTTTTAGGTGGGCTTGGGATTCCAGCCACTATGTCCCATTGACGTAGCCATGCCATTTGCAGCTACTCAGGCTGATTCGGCTCATGTCCAATATGAAGTTTCCAAGTCAAACAACTTCATTGAGTGCATTCATCACATTCACTAACAGGTTCATGACATATTGGACAAATCCAATGCTAACTACAAGCATAAACATGATCAACATCGGGTGCAACATAACTTCCAGGTGGGCGACAAAGTGTGGCTAAATTTGCAAAAGGAGTGCCTCACTGGATCCCACCGCAAGATTCTCCTGCTCTGATATGGGGCTCAGTATTCCAACATTTCTTGGTCTGCACTTAGTGTTCAATGTAGACCACCTTCGGCCCTACTTTCCACCTCTACTGGACACATCAGACATAGCAAAACAACTCACACCAACATATTTAAACCCCAACTGCATGGAACAAGCCACAACTGATCGGATTATGGAAACATAGATCAAGAACACCCACTAGCAGAAGATCTAGCTATATCAAGTTGTCAAAGTAGGACAACTCCTTCACAAGGGAAATTGGCTCACCAGGAACCAAGTTCAGCAGAATTTTCCTCATCTCATGGAGGAACTCAATGCAATGGGGACCATTGCTTCCTAAGGGGGGGGGAATGATCCAGGAGGATATTGGTGGCCACCCACCTATTCCATTTGGACCCCCACCATTTTTTCTTTCAGTTTTCTAGTTTCCTTAATTGTAGCACAATTTACTATTTTTGGAAGTTTTCGAGTCCTAAACTTCTGGAGCAGTTTTGAGGCCCTAAACAACGTTTTTTCGGCATTAAATGGTCAAGAAAATATGAGTCCATTCTATATTTGATAATTGTTGCCTATGGATATATTCCTTGAATATATCTTTTTAACGATGTATCATGCACGGTAAACGGAGGTAGTATGCCAAAGTTATGACCTCGGGAAATTGATGTACCAAGTTACCCAATGGGGCCCACATTCTGGCGTTTCACCTCCTAGGGTTAGGATTTTGGATTTGTAAGGTCTCCATTGTTTCTCAATAATATAGAGGCCTTCGAGCCTCATTCTAACACAAAGTTCATAAGAATGTAGCCACCACATCTCTTCTCAGAGATAAGCTACCAGCACTCTAGCTAGTTTATTTCCATTATGTATGTAAACAAGTTTCAGTTATTTGATTAATGAAATGAAGTGTTATTTCCGTTGCATCTTTGTTTCTATGGTTATTTTTGTATTCTGTTGCGTTCCTACATAAATCCGGATCATTTGTGGACCATTTGAAATACTGTCCAAGAGAGCACCAGTGGCATATGAACTAGCGTTACCCGCTCACATAAGAGTTCATAATGTTTTTCAAGCATCTTTATTAAAGAAATATGTTTATGATACTAAACATGTGATTGATTGATCCTTATTATAGGTGGAACTTGAAGGGGATTTTCCCCCTAAATCTTGTCGTATATTAGACAAGAGAGGGGTGCAGCTCAGGAAGCACACCCTAGTCCAGTTGAAAGTGCAATGGATGCACTTCGAAGCCGATGAGGCTACTTGGGAGAATGAAGCCACCATGATAAAGGATTACCCCACCTTGTTTCATGATTTCATTTTGAATCCCTAGAACACTAGGGACGGTGTTGTTCTAAGAGGGGAGGGATGTAATATCCTGAATTTTGGAACTAACACTTATGGCATGAGCCCCATTGATTATGATGTTACCTTGATGTTTTATTTTGATATACTGGGTCAAAGACCCCACTGCATTATGAATATATGATGATTTGTTTGATATATTGGGCATAAGCCAATTGCATAATATATATATATATATATTCTTATGTTGAGCATGGACCATGAAGCACATGGTTGATGAGATGTTTTGTGTTGAGTGAGGAGCTTTGGAGCACATGGGTCATTGATGTTTTGTGCTGAGCGAGAAGCTCTTGAGCACAGGAGTACTCATTAGAGGAAATTTCAACTCAAAATGGACCTTTTAAATCTAATTCGAATTCCATGTCATCATGTGTTAGCCAATGAAATTGATTTAAATTTGAAATACCATATAGGTCTTAAACACTTTTTTAATATAAATTTTTGTATTGGTATCATAAAAAAAACTACATTTTTTCTTTGTATTTTCAGCATATCTCCTCGTGTTTTTACTCAAATTTTGATCAGGAGAGCTCGTTGGATGCGGAATTAAATTCTACATCCAACGAGTACCCACTTGGTATACTTTTGACGGACCCTGCTACCAAAAAATAAAGAAATACATAAAAAAAAAATGTGATGATGACATCATCATCACATTTTTTCAAGTATTTCTTGTTTTTGGGGTGGCGAGGACCGTCAAAAGTATGCTGAGTAGGTACTAGTTGGATGCAAAATTTAATTCCACATCCAACAAGCTCTCTCGATCGAAATTTGATTAAAAACACGGAGAGATATGTCGAAAATACAAACAAAAACATAGTCTTTTTCTTTTCTTACTCCAAAATTAATAAATATTATTTTATTATTTTATTAATTTTTTTTAGGAGGCCCATTTTGAGTTGAAATTCCCTCTAATGTATATTTGTGTTGAGTGAGAAGCTTTGGAGCACATGAGTTTTGAGACATTTGTGATGACCATGAAGCTCTGGAACACATGAAAAGATAAATTGGAAGTCTTGGGCATAAGCCCTAGAGCCTTCCATGTTGATGTTGAGCTTGAGCTCTGGACATCAGATCGTTGGCCATTGTATCCCTAGATGTATCATACAACTACATCCTAGCATTCAGGTTGAGTGAGGAGATCTGGAATTGCACTAATTTTGTAACTCCCTGTTATAAGTGATTAAATAAAACTTTGAATTTCAGTATCTCATCAAGTACTGAAGAAATACCATGTTATAGGAGGGAATCCAACATGCAAGGATGTTTATAGTTTCCTATCCTAGTATACCTAACCACCTACTTGATGACCTTAATGGAGAAAGTGACATAAGTTTAGGGATCACAATATCTTATACATGTTATCAGGAATATATCACCTTCTGCAGACAGAAGTTGTTCCTCTCGTCTGAATGGTTCAGATCCAAAACAAATGAGTGAATAAATCGGTTTAAGAACTTCCCTGAACGTTATAGACGCCTGGAATGTAACTCTGATGAAGGACCTATATACCTATAAAACATATCAAACATACAAAGACATCAAAGCTACCAGAAAATCATCTACACATCCATATTAGTGACTAAGGAATCCAATAACATATATGTGATATTTACGCAACAAACATGTGGGAAGAAAATCAACTTTGCATTAGAAAATGAATGAAAGAGATTACAATGTGCCTTTGCTGATACACTCCTTCACAAGACTAGCACCTTGTCCCTGATACCTCCGACTTGCTCCACAATTGCTATCTGATGGATTAGGCTAGGGTATCAATTCAACAGCATAACTCTACTATTCTTCTCTTCCCCCTCAACCATGGAGTATGAGCTTGTATTTATAGGGCTCAAATGGATAGGATGGTTGATATATTGGTGGGTGAGGTGGCTACAAGATCCTACAAAGAGGGATCTTGACCTTAACCAACCCAGGTGAGTAGGGATAAGGTTAGACACAAGGCTCTTGATCTAGAAGCCTCTAGAAAACTCATTTTTTTCACCTTTTACCAAGGGCACCGCTTATAGCCCTTTATGACAAAGAGGTGATGGGTAGGAACCGCACCAAGAACATAGGTTAAAGGTGTTGGCACCGCCTGGTTCTCACACAAATAGGGTGGTGCTGAACAGGGTGTCGCTTATCTACTTGAGGGTAGAAGCAATGCTGCAATTTTATATGTTGGAATCAACACCTGGAGCAGGATTCTCTTCAAGTTTGGGATTTGAGGGAAAATTTATTGTGTTAGGGATCTTATCACATGTTGGTGATAGGTTTTGAGTGTAACAAAATGCCCCCCAAAGCATGATGCTAGAGGGATATTATAGGCGAGAGCTTTGATAGAGCAAGTTATCAATTCAAGGTAAGAGCCAACTTGATCAGACAGTGTCATCAAACAGGCATCTACAATACATCAATACTTCGACTCATGAATAGATGTAACCACATCATGGCTGTAGACCAATACAAGACATATCCGTGAGAGGAATAAACAACCATGGCTACTAAAATACAACGTAGATCCATGGGATAGAGAACTCAAACTTGGACATAGATACCAAATATACAATGTATATCTATGTCATACAGATGCAAATTTAAGCATAACCATGACCATACAAATGTGGATCCATGCTGGTACTTCATGTAATATACTCCATCGCAACCTGGGGAGCAAGCTATAAGCGCTTTAACAAATACCCAGGGTATTTGTCTCGTCTTCCACAAAGTATGATTCTATCCATGTGATTACAATGTTCTGAAGTCAAAAATGGTAGAAACCACTTGATTACTGGTCAATGAGGTGAACTGTTAACAAGTGCAAGGGAAATCACCATTGATGTCAATGATTCCCAAGGTACCCTAGTACAATCTACTGAGTGTGAATAGATGTCTTGGTGTCAAACACCCAGAAGAGTCTCCCAATCAAAGGCCAATGATGTGAAACTTTGTCGATAGCGAGAGAATTTTTCATTGAGGCATACAGATCTCAAGGTACTAAATTTGTTTCTAAGACTATTTCTCGAATGATGAGTTGATGTTGATAGGAATAGTCTTGTTGAAGGAGGGCCATTATGAATCCCACATTGACAACATGAAACTTGGAATATAATTTTGGAATATCATAGATGATGTAACCATAGGACTGACTCAAAGTACTAACATAAAGGTTGTTTTAACTACAGAGGTAAACTTCTTTCTTCCTTTGAACATTGGGCAGCACGACAAAGGCTTGGTAGCATGACTAGACCAGACAGACACACAATGTGACAATGGACAATGCATTCTTTTGAAAGACTCAAAGGAGTGGCATGACTCATGAAAGTGGATCGACTTGTTGGTCAGCTGAATACCCAATTGATTGAATGATATGTAGACAAGTTCCATGTTCAAAGGACAAACAACTGCCATTGGATTTGCGAAATGATTCCCTTCCCTTAATTCACCCATCATGATTGATGAGTGCCTATTTTCATTTTTATGAGTTCAAAGAGGGTAACAAATACCTGTTTAATCTTATCCAAAGACAAGTCCATTCCGATACATTTCATGAACCTGGGAAAGGAGGGGTTCAATCTCAAAAAGGGTCTCTCGGTGTTTAGTTTAACGAGTCCAATGAAAGCAAAATTAGCATCATTCATATTTAGAGAGTCTGAACGAGACAAAAGAAAACTCCAAAGGGTCCTTTTTTGTATGATTCAGTCTCTAGGGCCCGAAAAAGTGTAAAATAATACCTTAGAGAACTCTTCCAATCATGATTGGAATGAGTGTTCCTTTTTTGTAAATAGTCCATCCGAACCAAAAAAGAGATAACCTACTGTCAGAGAGACGACTCTTCAAATAATTTTATGAGTATGAAGGGGACAAGTACTCGACTATATTTTCACATTTTAAGAGTCCGAAAAGAGCTTAAAGAAGACTCTATTAACATTTTTCATGTTTGAATCCAGAGCATAAAAAAGTAATACACTAAGCTCAAACCAATTTTCATGTTTTAACCAGAGCACAAAAAATGAAAAGTAAGCTCAACACCATCTTACTGTTTTTAACGAGCTTGAAGATCAATTGAAAGAATGCTCAAGGTATCTGATTCATTTTTTAACGAGCTTGACACATAAAAATAACTATTCTCAAAGGGTCATTTCATGGTTTAACGAGCTTGAAACTAAAATAAAGTATGTTCAAAATGACTTGTTTCATTTTTACACAAGCTTGAAATAGAAAATAACTATGCTTGAAACATGGTTTCATTTTTATGCAAGCTTGAAACCAAAAGGTAAACTATGCTTAAGGAAACCTACTTCATTTTTTAACGAGCTTGAAATAGAAAATGAACTATGCTCAGGAATGGTTTCATTTTTATGCAAGCTTGAAACCAAAAGGTAAACTATGCTTGAGGAGATCCATTTCATTTTTTAATGAGCTTGACATAGAATGAGACTTTTCTCATAGGCATATGTTTCATTTTTTAACGAGCGTGACACAGAATGGGAACTTTTCTCAACAACATGTTTCATTTTTTAACGAGCTTGACACAGAATAAGAACTATGCTTGCATACATGGTTTCATTTTTATGCAAGCTTGAAACCAAAAGGGTAAAACATGCTTAAGGGGTGGTTTTATTTTTTAACGAGCTTGAAACCAAAAGTAAACTATGCTCTCAAACATGATCCTATCCAACATGATATCCACAGGTTGGTAGGTTTCCCCCATTACATAAAGGCTAGCAGCTTAACTCCATTATGATGTCCATATACTAGAGCCATGCCCCCCATTTTACCTATGATGGGAATAAGCTAACTAGCAGAAGGGGAAGGAATCACAAGAACATGCAGCACATTCAAGGCAGTCTGATTACTAGGACTCATGCGATGGTCGAGTGTAACAAAAGAAAGATGACCAATGGTCACAATATTCCCATCATGGGGAAAATTCATAACTCTAAAGAGTGTGGACACTACAACCTTCATGGTGTAAACATAATCACGTCCAAGGAGACGATTGAAATCTAAAGGACCTTGGACCACCATAACATCAATACAGACAGTTTTCCCTCCTAATGTAATAGGAAAATAAGGAAGGGTCCCTAAAGGTGCAGTATGTCTTCGATTAAAAGCCAATATCTGATCGATGGATGGCACAAGCTGAGGAGAACCTAAAGCTTTCCATGTAGTTGAGGATAGAATACTAACAGAATCCCCTTCGTCAACAATAGTGCAAATCATCTGCCTAGCAGTAACATTCACAACTATCTGGAAAGGAACACTTGAATGAAGACAATACTCTCATAGGTTACTCCAGTCGAAGGAAATAACCTCATTACTTGGAGAGGGTTCTGTCGAAAAAGTCAAAATTTCCTCTTGTCGAGAACAATCAGAACGAAGCATAAAAATTTCAGGTGGATTTAGTTCACTCTCTACTGTAAGAGAAGAACAAGATGAATATTTGATCAGAGCGACTACTTTAGTCTTAACACTCTTTGATGAAAGAGTGGGATTAGGTGGAGATGATGTCGACTCAACCACTTCAACTTCACTCTTCAAAGGAAGAGTGGGATCAACCATAGATGAATCCAAATTGACCACTTCGAATTCATTCTTAGAAGGAAGAGTGGGATCGACCTCAGATGAAATCGAATCAACCACTTTAACTTCACTCTTCAAAGGAAGAGTGGGATCAACTATGGATGAAACTAAATTGACCACTTCAACTTTACTCTTCAAAGGAAGAGTGGAATCAGCTGAGGTTAGAACTGGATCGACCACTTTATCAACCAATGGGATGTCAAGTGACAACTTACGATAACCTGTTGGAAGCCTTTGACGAGAAATAGTAATATCTTCCAACAACTTATAAGCTTCATCCATGCGAGGACAAAGGTAAGTGAAGTTCATGTCCTTACATAGAAAGTAAGGATTTCTGACTTTACCCTTCCGACTCTTAACCACAGAGTCACTGGTTGAGGGGGGGTCATCAGTATGATGACCAAAGGATAATAACATTGGTTGCTGGGAAAACTTAGACCACTCTTCTAAAACTAGGTCCAGGCCATGACAATCTTTTAGAAGATGATCACCCTTGAAAAGCCTACAAGGGAATTTGGGATTACGCGGTCTTTGGGTGTGCAGATAAACACTCTTCGCACTAGGAGGAGTAATTAGTTGAGACTTGGTTTTTTGTTTCTTTTTCTTCTTCTTAATCTTCCTTTTCTTCTTCTTCTTATCCACCTGACTACTAGTACTAAAAATTTCAACAGGCGAAGAGGGAGAAATGGGAGAAGACACATCTAGTGAAGAAGGAGAGGGATCAAAGTGAGGTTGATGCTCTTGCAATGAAGGATTAGGATTAGAAGAAACTGGTGTACATGGGATAACTAGACTATAGAATAACCAAACAAGTAATCCAATAGTCAATCCAGGAAGGCTTAATGTAGTCATGAGAGGAGGACCAACATCCCCATGTGGAGGGAACAAAAAATACATGCTCAGTAAAGGAGTCTCTTGGTTGGTAGTCCTGAAAGGTGAAGCCATAACTATGTAACAAAGGTATCTCTCTCTTCTAAAAAATCCTAACTATACAGACAACAAGCACTACTCAAACTAAAGAAGCAATAAAAATATGTGAGAGAAGTGGATTAAAGGTCTGGAACCTCACGAGATTATCAAACCATCACAACTAGTGTGATGCCAAGACGGCCAAAGGGTTAACTCGGATGGTCTCAGGATTCCTAAAAGTGTCTTCTGATATACGCAAGGTGCATGGGAGCTCAAATTGGTAGTAGTGTTGTCTAATGCACAACCATTCACAAGCGGCCTTCCTATATACAATCAATTATGTGAAGTACCTTTCGATATACCTCAAGGGTACATGAAAGGCCGTTCGATATACCAATGGCACGTGGAAGAACTGCACGAGTCTTGGGTTGTAGTGCAGACAAATCAATGACAGCTCCTACGTTTTACGATGCCCGAACATGTCACTAACCTATCACACAAATCGCTAAAAATTATGAACCTAAGCTAGCGCTTAATTTTATCTTGAACGGTTAGGTGGATGCATGAGGTGAGGACATAAAAGTTAAACCATGCAGTATGATAGTGCAAAATTTTTTCTTTCACTTTAAAGGTATTCCTTACTTAAGGAAGGGACAGAGAGGTTCAATTCATTTGGAACATAGAATAGATCCCATAAAAAAATAAAAGACACTTGCTTATACGGTCCTTTCCTAACTGAAACAAACAAAATCCTCTCTTTTTGAACTGAAAAAGAAGTGAGATCTCTAATGAAAAGCAAGAAAAGATTGTTACAAATTTATACAAAAGTGTTTAGATTTTTCAACTAAAGATAGAATGAACTAATCATAAAATTATACATTAACTTTCATATGGAATTTTCCACAATTTTATGAAAAAAGGAAAAAACATACAAAAATCATGTATAACAAATGAAGAAAAACTGAAATGAATCTTTTCTTGTTCTATCAAAGAAGACAGAAATCAGAGATCTAACAAAACCAAGTTCTATTCAAAGCCAACTATGAAGCTTTAAAATACCAACATCAATCAAAATTCTTGAGAATAACTATGGATTCGTGATTTTTCATTGAGTTTCGGTTCAAAAATGAATTGCAGAGTTCAAACAATAACTATAACTATCTAAATCATGCATCTCAAATACCAAAACAAGCATTTAAGAATCAAACACCAAACAGGGCTAAGAAGATTACTTGGCACCGCTTCTACAGGTGTTGAACAAGTAGTTACCAGCCTAAGCACCGCTTCTTGCACATAGCAAAAGAGAGGTGGCACCGCTTCTTGTACACAGCAAAAGAGAGGTGGCACCACTTCTTGCAGATTCACACTAGGGCTTTACAAGGTCCATCACCGCTTCTTGGACACAGAGAAAGTGTGGTGGCACTGCTTATTTAACACAAAGGAAGAGCAGTGACAACTCCAAAACCGCACTTATAACACAGCTCAATAGCGGTGCCCAAGATGGCGATTTGAAATATAAAAAAGCAACAGAAAAGGAAGTCACAGACTGAAAAATGAACCCAAACAATCACCAGAAAACCCAGTGAACCAAAAATATGAATATCCAAAGGCAAACAGAGTCAAAACAATCAAATTCAAAGCATATCTACAGATCTATGAATGGAAAAGTAGATCTAGAAATTGAAAATGAAGGTGGAGGTTTCAACTTACCAATGATTCGGATTTCGAAGTAGATCCCCAGCAGAGTCGCCATATTTGTTATCAAGAATATATCACCTTCTGCGGAAAAAAGTTGTTCCTCTGGTCTGAATGGTTCAGATCCAGAACAAATGAGTGAATAACTTGGTTGAAGACCATCCCTGAACGTTATAGACTCCTGGAATGTAACTTTGTTGAAGGACTTGTATACCTATAAAACATATCAAACATACAAAGACATCAAAGCTACCAGAAAATCATCTACACATCCATATTAGTGACTAAGGAATCCAATAACATATATGTGAGATTTACGCAACAAACATATGGGAAGGAAATCAACTTTGCATTAGAAAATGAATGAAAGAGCTTACAACCATGTGCCTTAGTGCTGATACACTCCTTCACAAGACTAGCACCTTGTCCCAGATAGCTCCAACTTGCTCCACAATTACTCTCTAATGGACTAGGCTCTCTAATGGATTAGACCAGGGTATCAATTCAAAAGCATAACTCTACTATTCTTCTCTTCCCCCTCAACCATGGAGTATGAGCTTGTATTTATAGGGCTCAAATGGATAGGATGGTTGAGATATTGGTGGGTGAGGTGGCTACAAGATCCTATAAGGAGGGATCTCGACCTTAACCAACCCAAGTGAGTAGGGATAAGGTTATACATGAGGCTCTTGATCTAGAAGCCTCGATAAAACTCCTTTTTTCACCTTTTACCAAGGGCACCGCTTATACCCCTTTATGACAGAATGGTGATGGGTAGGAATCGCACCAACAACATAGGTTACAAGCGGTGGCACCGCCTAGTTCTCACATGACTAGGGCGGTGCTAAATAGGGTACCACTTATCTACTTGAGGGTAGAAGCAGTGTTGCAATTTTATATGTTGGAATCAACATGTGGAGAAGGATCCTCTTCAAGTTTGGGATTTGAGGGAAAATGTCTTGTGTTAGGGATCCTGTCACATGCTGGTGACAAATTTTGAGTGTAACAATACCCTAAGACAAATGTTAACAAATAATATATTATTATATATTTTATACATGGTATGTATAAAGAGTAAGCATAGTAATAATATTAATAATGTAAGAAAGAAGCAAAATCTCCATCTATTATTATTATTACTAAAAGAAAATTTAATATTATAATACCTACAAAAGTCCAATTAGGAACTAGTTAAAAGTTCCTAAGTGAAAATATTATAAGTACCTAAATTAATTAAAAAGGGTCAAATCAAGAAATCAAATGATTCTTGATTTAACTACCCCTTTGATTGAAAAGTCTCTCTATCAAGTCCCAAGCCGAAGAGATGCTTGGGGATCTCTTCCATCTTTTTGGAGTCATTATTCTTCCTGATTATTCTCAAGAGTGTTCTTGGAGAACATTTTCATAAGAGGAAAAGGGACGATTGATCCAGAGCTGATATTGTTATAGCTAAAAATGACACTTCTCTTCCTGTGACCATTTTCCCATGATTCCGTCGCATGTCGACACTTCATGAAAGTCACTGAAAGTCACTGAAAAAACACCTATCTTGGAGGACCCATATCTTGAGTTCTGCAACTCTGTTTGACCTCATTTCTGCACCGTTGGAAAGGTATTTCAGTTAGCTAAAACTTTTCAGAAGACACCAAAGTCTAAAAATTCCCAAAAATACCTTAAAAATTCATATTTTTTGTATGTGCTACTCTCCTTATGTGCAACCCGCGCATCACACGCGACTCTTGTGTTTTGCAAGTCGCGCATGCATATATTCGTGGGTTGCTCTTGTGTAAACTTGTGTATCATGCACGGGTTGCTCTCTTTCATAGTCATGCATCTGTTTCTTAACATTAAAACATAAAAACACGCCTTTTGAGTTAGTTTGGGTAGTTATACAACTGACTCCTTCAGTTGTAACCACTTTGGCTTCGCCCGTAACTCTTCTTCATCATATAAATAGAGGTAGGGAGGTTCATGAAAGGGGACTTGAATTTCTGCATTGTTATGCCGGAGGAATCAGGACTCTCTTTGCCCACACCTTTGCCTTGGAAGTCTTCCCCTTGTGTTCCAGAGCTTGGAGGCTGAGTTCTTTGGAGAAGAGAAGCAGCAGAACCAGATCAAGGTTTCGTGAGGTGCCAAACTTGAAGAGAAGGTATACTTGTACTTGTTTTCAAGATTAATAAAGATGTGATGTCCTTCTTCTTCCCAAATCATTGTTCAATGTGTGATTGAATCTCTGTTTATGATCATATGATGATGTTATTCAGATTATTATTTCAGATTTATTTGATTATCATTTCTTTATATGTGGTCATAATGGTTTGAGGAAGGTATAACTTGTTTTGCAGGTCTCTTGGAGCGAGAGGAGCAAGAAGAGGATTGAAGAAAAAGCTTGGACCAGCCTTCAGTTAATCAGGTGTGGAGCTTTCTTATCCCTGAAACTTGTTGTTATATGCTTGCTGAACATTGTGCATCTCTCTTTCAACCCCAGTACATTGATGGCCTCTTAAACCCTAGCCATAGGATACTTTCCTTTACAACAGAACTGGCGACTCCGCTGGGGATAGCCTTGTCTGTTTGGGGTTTTTTCTCTTGATTTCTTTCAGCTTTTGCATTGTTTCAGGTCCTTCTTGCCACTTAGGAACATTTTTAAGTCTGATTGCACCCTCTCCCCTGCCTTCCTAAGGCAGTTTTCTACCCTTGATTGTGATTTTTACACCTATTCGCGGGTTGTTCTTTTGAACAGTCACGAATACAAGTTTGCATGCGCGGGTTGTTCTACTGAACAGTCGCGTATCATTCGCGACCTGCCCTTATAGACAGTCACGTATATACCTGGAAGTTAGGATTTTTTAAGTCAAGTTTTTACTTGTTCCCTTCTTCAGGTAATCCCTGTTTGTGAGTGGTGTCTCTTTATGAATGCTGTGTAGCTTGTCTGAAGACTTTTGGTGATCACCCTACCTGATTTTTCAAAAGCCTTTGAGTCTTTTTGCTTGGAGTAATTCTTGCTTGTTTGCTTTATTAGAGCCAAGTTCACTCAAAGCACAGTGCATTTCAGGTGCATGGTGGGTCTGTTAAGGTCTTCTGCGGGTGCATGAATCCAAGGAGTTTGTGTCATTCTTTTTGTTGTTCTTTATCTATGTGGTAAGCCCCTTTATAGCATTAGGATTTACTCTTTGCTCTTTCACCTGTCTCCTTTGCTTGGTTTTCTTTTTGGCCTTTTGTTTCTGATCAGCCTCTGTTAGTGGCCTTTGTTTGATTTCAGAAGCTTGTGGATGTTGTTTTCCTCCTTCTTTGGTTGGTCTACTTCACCTTGCCAAAATAGTTGTCTTGTCTCTTATACAAGCCTTTCTTCCAAGTAGGGTTTATGCTGACTTTAGTTAGTTCTAGAGTTTGTTGGGTGGTTGCATAGCAAAGTTCCTTTTGCTTTGTTCTTTTTATCTGCATGCGTTGCTTTGTAGGTAGTTTTTCTTTTCCATTTTATAAAAGAAAATTTAAAAAGAACTTTTATTTCTTGCTTTTCCCCCTACTTCTTTCTTTGGTTTGACCTTGTTCGACAAGGTACTGAGCAGCCTTTGTTTGTAGGTTAGATTGATGCTTGGGACTTCTTGACCTTTTTTTATGTGAGTCTTTATGCTCAGTCTTTTCATTCCAAAGTGTTGGCTTGTTTACTTTTGTAAGCTTTCCTTTTAAAAGAGGTTTATATTCAACTTTAGGGAAACCTAGGGTTTGTTTTTGGGGTATAAAGTAGTTGTCTATTTGCTTTGCTTTCAGTACTTGTTTGCATTAGTTTATAGGCTGATTTTTCTTTTGCATTTTATAAAAGAAAAAGACAAAAACATGTTTGCTTTATATGCATATATATTAGGCTGTTAGTCTAGATTGCACAGCATAGCATTGTTTTTGAAAAAACTTTAAAAATATAAAAAGATTTGATCTTTTTTGGCTTTCAAGTTATTTGAAAATATAAAGAGAATAGCTATTTTCTTCTTTGCATCTCATTTCTCTTTGCTTAGTCGTTTTTTTTTCATTTCTTGAGTCAAAACACCGCATCAGTTTCATGCCATTTACCCTCTGAGTAAAAACAGCCCATAAAATAAACGATATAATTTTAAAATTTACTAGTAAGTTTTATTTTATAGGGTCATACACCAACTAGCTTAGGCTAGACTTGTGGGTTAGGGAGTTTTAACTCCCCACAAGTGTTAAATTTCAGACGTAGAGTGGCCTATCACTAGGTAAATCCTTGGTTCTACCGCTGTATCTGGGAAGCTCCTCTCAAACAGGATTTAAGCACGAGGCCGCGTGGAGGCTTGGATAGAGGAGATAACCCTCCAAATCCTTGTCAAAGCATAACTCAGGAATTTTGCGCATCTGGGGATTCTGTCTAGGCAGAATTTCGGGCTCAGCTACCCTGCCCATGCGTATGATTTCGGCTTGCGACTGTCCCCCCAGACAGTAGTTATTATCAAGGTAGCCTTTAGTCTCTTGTCTTTTAGGGCTCATACACAGGTAAACCGGAAGGTTATTTCTGGTTCACCTCGGACGGACTTGGAAGGTAACCCTTGTGGAAAGTGCAGGAGGGTGGTGGGTGATTCCTCCACTTGTGCCTGAGAACCCCTCAAGGACGCCAAGTAACTGTTCATCAGCCTTCTTCTGGAAGGTATATCTTTATAGCCTGTTTAGATTGCTTGAGACTCTAGGATCTTTTTAGTGAGTGCTGTGTGGTTTGTCTGTACTTAGTGGGCCTTTAGGTGTCTACTTTGTAATTTTGGTTGACCATCAACCTCAGACTTTGTCTCTTGATTTGAATTTATGGCTAGCACCCCTTTGAACACCAACCAAGAGATCCCTTCGATGGGAACTCCTTGTCCTATTTTTCTCACAGGGAATGTTGGTTTTCTCTTGATGGCCACCTTGAATCTTCCGGGATTCACCCTAGGGCTACCGGTGTGGTTTTTTTCCACTCCAACTATCCTGAATGCTCCTGATGCTTCTCAAGTAAGCTCCTTATATCAAGGGCATCAAAATACTGTCTCCGCTTCACCTGTAGTTAGTTATCCTCCTCCTTCTACCTCATGCGGTGAAAGTACTGATACTAGTAACCGGCAGTCTAAAAGGAGTAAAAGAAGGAGAAATAGGAAGAAAGCACATAAGCAAGGGGGCACCCGTTCAACCTCTGCAAGTAAAGTTGAACCTCTCCACCCAGCATCGGTTGTTCAGGCTGGGGGCACCCATCCAACCTCTGCAGGACATGTTGGATCTAGTCACTCAACCTCTGGTGTTCACGTTGAGTGCACCCGTTCAACCTCTGGTTTTCAAGTTGAACCATCCTATCCAACCTCTGTTGTTCATGTTGGAGCTATCTATCCAGCCTCTGGTGATCAAGCTGGTGGGATCCTTCCAACCTTTTCAGGTCATGTCGGATCCGCTCACTCAACCTCTGGTGTTCAAGTTGAGTGCATCCGTTCAACCGCTGGTTTTCAAGTTGAACCTTCCCATCCAACCTCTGTTGTTCAAGTTGGATCCATCCATCCAGCCTCTGGTGTTCACGCTGGTGGGATCCTTCCAACCTTTCCAGGTCATGTCGGATCCTGTCACTCAACCTCTGGTGTTCAAGCTGAGTGCATTCGTTCAACCACTGGTTTTCAAGTTGAACCTTCCCATCCGACCTCTGTTGTTCAAGTTGGATCCATCCATCCAGCCTCTGGTGTTCACGCTGGTGGGATCCTTCCAACCTTTCCAGGTCATGTCAGATCCTGTCACTCAGCCTCTGGTGTTCACGTTGAGTGCACTCGTTCAACCTCTGGTGTTCAAGTTGAACCTCCCCATCCAACCTCTGTTGTTCACGTTGGATCCGTTCACCCAGCCTCTGTTTCTCAAGCTGGGGGCACACACTCAACTGCTACAAAGCATGTTGATCCTAACCATTCAACCTCTGTTGTTCACGTTAATGGATCCCGTCCAACCTCTACAAGTCATGTTGGACCCAGTCTCTTAGCCTCTGCCAGGCACGCTGAGGGCAGTCTCTCAGCCTCTGTACTTCACGCTGGAGACAAGCCGTCAACCACTGCGAGTCATGTTGACACTGTTGACAAGTCTACCTGTTCAAAACACAAGCTCAAGTTTCCTTGTAAGCTTTGTGAGGGAGACCACCTTACTTATAAATGCCCTTCTATTGAGGAGGTGCGAAGAGTTTGGATTCATGGTCATCCCGTTTTTGAACATTATGGAGTCTCTCAACAACCAAACTCTCTTAGTGAGGTTGGACCCAGTCACCCAGCCTCTGTAGTTCACACTGGGGGCAAACTCTCTTCCTCTGCTAGTCATGTTGAGAGCAAACAGTCATCCACTTCTAGTCATGTTGACTCAGTTGAGAAAACAGGTCGTTCGAAGCATCATCTTAAGTTCCCTTGTGTGCTATGCAAGGGAGATCACCTTACTCATCTGTGCCCTACTATCCCAGAGGTGCAAAGAGTGTGGTCCAAGACTCATGGATTTCATTCTTCTGAACACCCTATAGTTTCTCAACCTCCTACTCAACCTTTGGTTGATCCAGTGGTCGAACAAATCTCAGATTTGGTCGGTCCCACTCTTCTTTCGGAGAGTGCTCCTCATGTGATTGAACCAATTTCATCTTTGGTCAATCCCACTCTCCCTTTGGAGAGTGACTTTCACCAAGCGGTTGAATCGATCCCAGTATCGATCAATCCCACTCTTCCTTTGGAGAGTGACTTTCACCAAGCGGTTGAATCGATCCCAGTATCGATCAATCCCACTCTTCCTTTGGAGAGTGAAGTGTCTACTAGTCACATTTTCTTCACTGGCAGTTCAGATCTTACTGAACAAGGGGGCACTAAACTTGTTTTGGATCAACCCCCACCAAGCCCTCGGATTGCTTCCTTTGATTGGGATAGCCTAGTTGAGCCGCGCCTTCCTTCTGTTGCACCTTTCCAGATAAAGGTCAAAGTTGAACCCTATACAATTGCTCGTTGCATTGTTGATGAAGGAGCCTCAGTTAGTATTTTGTCTGCTCGTGCTTGGCGAGGTATGGGATCTCCCAGCCTTGTGTCGACTGCTAGTCAGTTACTGGCGTTTGATAGAAGAACTTGTGTAGCCTTGGGAATTCTTGCTCAAACACCTGTTACTTTGGGTGGGAAGACCGTCTTAGTTGACTTCATGGTAATAGAAGACCCCTTGGACTTTAATATGCTCCTTGGACGTGATTATGTCTATGCCATGCAAGCTGTGGTGTCAACTTTCTTTCGTGTGATGCACTTTAATCATGGCGAAGAAATTGTCACTATCGATCAGTTGGATTTTCTTGATCCGTCTCCTAACCCAACTAGAGACCAAGTCTTTCCTTTGTTGATTCCCATTGTTTCTGTAGACACTACCCCGCCACAGGTGAACTATGTGGCTTCTTGTCCTTTATGTTCAATTACTACTAAGAAGCAGCCTCTGTTTTCATGCTTACCTTCTCAGGACTTGGTCCCAGCAGTTGAACTGGTGAGTCATCTTATACAGATTGTAGAGCCTTCTCTCCACTCTGTCCATCCTTTTGAAAGTCCAGATATGTGTCCTATCTCGGATGATTTCCTCCCTTCGGATGAAGTCTTCCTGGAGTCTTTGATACAGTCTGACCTTCTTTTTCAGTTATGACTCTCCTCCTTTAGACCATTCTTTCTGCTTTCCTTCGAGCTCGTTAAAAACAGTAAGGAGGCTGCGAGTTGACTTTTCCGGACTCGTTAAAACTTCACGGGAAAGATTATGAGTTTCTTTAGGCGCAAGTCTGACTCCTTAAAATAGACTTGACTGCCGAGTAAACTTGTCCGTTCAGGCTCGTTAAGAATATTTGAATGGGCATCCACATTGGTGGTAGGTTATCTCTTTCTCAGACCATGTGGAATAATACGAGAAAGGATCACTCTCTTTTCTACTAAATTGAGAAGAGTATTCTCAGGCATAGGTTTATCTCTTTTCCAGACCTGAGGGACTAAACTTACGGAAAAGGAACCCCCGATATGAGCTTAGTTTTCTCTTTTTCGTGCTCTGGACCAAAACATGAAAAAGATTCCGAGTGTACTTTATGTCTTTGTCATGCTCGTTAAAATCTAAAGAACAAAGCATCGAGTTTATTGTTGTAAGCCCCATTTCTCGTAATCAAATGGATCTTTTCGAGTGATCTTA
>LPNX010661300.1:678649-744206 GCA_001517045.1 Pseudotsuga menziesii | reverse complement strand
AAAAGCTTGGACCAGCCTTCAGTTAATCAGGTGTGGAGCTTTCTTATCTCTGAAACTTGCTGTTATATGCTTGCTGAACATTGTGCATCTCTCTTTCAACCCAAGTACGTTGATGGCCTCTTAAACCCTAGACATAGGATACTTTCCTTTACAACAGATATACCAGTAAGGGAAGCCTCAAAATATGAGCTCTAAGCTACTTACATGTTGGAACCAGCTCGAGGGGATCCAAATTAAAACCAATAATGGTTCTGGGTCATGGTTGGGTGCAACGTGATAGTTTCCAAGTGATTCGGTCATCTATACAGAGGTCAGATCTTCCTATGAATTGTTAATGCTGGGTAATTGAGTGTGCAGGTTTTAGCCATTGGGATAGCTTCACCTTCTAGCTACGAGGTTCTTGGCTTCCTATATTTCATTATCTAGTATAATTTCTGGTTAGAATATGCAAGTGTTTATGTTTAAATTCTAACCCTATGTTTACCATTGTTTTCGTGTCAAAATATTTAATGGTTTACATTTTATTTATAAACCCTATGTCTGCAAATTAATTCATGTTTAAGAATTATTTAGGTTTACTTATGCTATACTTAGTTCTGCATTTATTTACAACATCAACTTTTTTTCCCTAAAAGCTTAGAAATTACTCTAACAGTGCCTATATTTGTATTTACCTATGAACTCTATCGGCATAGTTCATATTGCTAGCAGAACTATATTTTAGGAATGATAAACTAATTTAGGTTAAGCTAAACAAAACATAAATATAAAATACAGCCAACTAATAGAGTAAACAGATCCTAATAAACAAATCATTTACATTATATCAAAGTATAAACAGAACAACATTCTAAATAAGCAATATTATATACACATTGTTCTATACTTTTGATAATCATAAATTCAAAGTATTAAAGCTAGGATTAAAAAGACAGCAAAGACCTCACATGATCTCTCTCTCTCTCTCTCTCTCTCTCTCTCTCTCTCTCTCTCTCTCTCTCTCTCTCTCTCTATACATATATATATATATATATATCAACCAAGAACCAAGGATAAACAGTATCTCTTCCCATTAAACAAATAACTCCATAAATCGAATCTACAGTCTGAATATCAAGACGATCTAATGGTTTGAGAATATAAATAATAATCCACATTAAATCAAACCACATTTTATTATACTACTAGATCCACAAAATTGTATGTAGTAAAGAAGCTATCAACATAATAAAACCATTGCATATATACATAATCAAACCCTTTAAATACTTACAAACTACTTTATAATAATTGTATGCCATAACGAAATCCCCAATGTGTTTAAATCAACCATAATACTATGTACATCATTTATTAAAACCATCAATATAAATACATAGAGGTCATAGGATCGATTCTGTAGGCATTATTCCCAAATCGAATCCATACATTTTATAAACCCTCACAAACATAAACAACCCAGGAACAACTCCTGTAGGGTGTGTTTATTTACAACAAATCCTACAGGATTCATTATTAGTCTGCTACCTCATGTTGTAGTATTCCATTATCAAAGTAATGCTATATACATACGCAAGCTATAAATTAACAACATAAATCCTTTACACATAGGTCCAAAGACCCAATAAAATTTACACGTTGTAACTATGGCCCTCGGCCCTAGATTTTAACAAAGATCTTAAACATTAACGCAATCCTTTCAATGATAAAAGAATAGCAACAACACCGTCGAAGGGTTATACCCTGTCATGGCTATTACATTTAAACACAAATATTTATTCATAATCAAGTTTCATCCATAGAAAACATTAATGCAAATGTCCAATACACTATCCCATATCTAATGGCGAGAATGCCAATGCCACATACGGCTTGGCCCCCAAATCCCACACGTTGTCTACATTTAACCATACAAGTAATTCAAGCAAGGATTTAGTTTACACACAGTCCATTAACAAATAATTATAAACCATGAAATCAACACAATATGCATTCACTGTTTACCTATATAAACATAATCATTATCAAAACCAACAAGGAGTTACACAGTCATTTAGACTCGGCCTTGCACCATTGCAAGAAATGGTGCTACGACCTTTCCATTAAAAATAAACTTGTATACATTGCACAGAGCCAGTCGAGAAACACCTAATCACATTGGCCACACAGAGTTCCCATTTCCAAAACTTGGTTACATTAAATTTCAGGCCTGAAGGCAATGAAACCCCCAACAAGGAAAATCCCCAAGTTCTAACACATCCATGATGCTTACCCATTAAAATTACAGTCAGACCCCATCACAAAACATAGCCATTAGAAACTGGATCTAAGCATTCAAACCCACGATGAGTATTCACCCTATCACCACGACTAAGCAAATGGGAAACAAGTTAAAAACTTATCTTAGCAGGATTACCAGAATGGGTATGGATTTTCCTCCGAGCTAACCATGAACCACGACCCACAAATTTCACCACACCCTACAACCTACAACACAGAGCAGAGGCCACGATGAGGAGTATGCATGATAACCAAATTGAACAGAGAAATAACGCTTCTAAACTAGAGAGGTCATGTACTTGTCTTCACGGCCACACCATTGATGTCCCACACCACCAAACAGCATAGAGGAGAGCTCACACAGCTATGCCAAGAATGACCAAACCAATGCAATGAGCCAAGCCCTAAGCTTAGATGCCACATTTCCGAAAGTTTAATTAATTCTCCACCCTCGCTTCCATTAACGCTTCCCAAACCCAAAATCGTATAGTTCATGCCACCATCTAAAACCTTGTTCCATAACAACGTGAATGGTGAAATCCGATTTTTGCATCAAATTACATAGGTTTAAGCCATAAGTCCTTGGAATATGAAATATGCCATGGAATACCTTAGGCCGAGGTTTTTTTTTACAATCTTTCCAACTATTAAAACCATATATTAAAACAATGTCAGTGCATGAAGAAAGTCATAAGTCTTTAGACCATATTAAGTATGTGTCACCTAATTAATAAGTGCAGTAGTGGACAAGTCGCTATCATAGAGTCCGTAAGTATAACCGTAATAATCAGTGCAACAAAGGCTAGGAAATCATCTAGCCTCGTATAAATATCATCTAAACAACCCATGTATCACCACTAGGATAGATCTATAAAATGAAGTTCTACTGACAAAAACAAACAGCATATCATGTTCAGCTTATATAAGCGATTTGCATCACTAAGCGAACCTGCACAAAATGTGAAAAGAAATGCATTAGTTCGTAAGAACTAAGTAAAACTAATGGGACAAGTAGAAAACAATACCTCTCAGGTGGTTACAAGTGAAACTAGTTCCACCAGTCCACCCCTTTTTCAAGTAAAAAAGATAAGTCAGATTTGTGTATGCGATAGTAATAAACTTTATAACCAATGAGTACATAACCAAATCCCTAACATACATATCAATGCATAACCATAGAACAACATAGTAATCGACATCACGACAATGTAAGTAAAACATTAAATAACCACATCAAGAAATATGAAATAAAAACATAAGAACGTCTTACGACATTACAGTACAGTAAACCAAGTACAACACTTTCTGCAAGTTCAAAGATTGTCCAACATAGGTAGCTTTGACTAGCCTAATAAAAAAAAAATCATTTTTTGGGGACATTATAGAGAGGTTGATTTGCTTGATCAAATAGAAATCTTTTAACCTCATACATGATAAAATCTAGTGGAAACGTTGCAATCCTGAAAACTGTAAGTATGTTGAATTTCAAATGGGATCTAAAATGAACTACTATTTTCATATGAACTCCAGTGAGGTTGGAACCACTCTTAAGCATCCTGAAACAACTAATGGCAATGTTAAAAATTTAAGGAAAAGGATATAAAATGAAAGATAAATAAAATACCACTTTTAATTTAATAATTTAATATTATCATTACTATTGGAGCACCTAAAATCCCCCCACTTTACCAATGCGCTCTACAAAACAGGAGGATGAACTCCCTCCTGCATTTTCTTAAGTTTCTCCAAATTGGGGATAAGGAGAAACATTTCTCCAAAATCCCACAGGTTCCCATGGCATGGGGAGTGAGGTGGGTGTGTCCCCAACCTTGGGGAAAACGTCCTTGTATAACACTTATATTTATACAAGCTGGAAACCAAAAATATAGTCATCAACCATTGAATCTTGGTTCACCTATCAGGTAAAATTCTTCTCACAAGAACTGAACTCTCTCATCGATCAACTTCTACCAACAAATAAAAATGCAATCTATTAGACTAGCCTTGAAAACTAGAGCATCATCTCTCCTTCGAACATTTAAATCCTTTTATTTCTCAAAAAAGTGGCTCATTGATTGCATAAACTCCGTTTAGGAGGATTAATAATTAATACAGAGAAGAAGCATTCTAATCAAATATGCAAGAAATATATTAATAAAACCACACACACACACATATATATATATATATTAAAAACAAAGCTATATTAATCAAATATGCAAGAGATAAATTTTATCCAGAGTTATAAAATGCACCAGAGGTCGAGTCTCTTTTGGAAACCATTATATATATACATGAACTCAAATATTAAACAATACAATAGGTCGAGCCTCTTTTGGGACCATTATATATATACATTTTTTTCAAATATCAAACAATGGATAGAGTCAATCATGAGGTCGATGACATGGCCAAGAGGCGCATGCCTATTATTTTGTGAAAAGGCACAACCAGATGGAAAAGATTCCATTTATATTAAACCATATTGATTCTATAGTTACGAGACCCATTGTTTATGCACATCATTATAACTATGAAAACATTTAAATGGAAACGATAACAAACATAAGCCATAAAACTCCCATTAGACATTAAACACGTATAGATATTAACCAAGCATATAATTATCCAAAATAATTAGAGTTTATAGGGTGATATAACCCCTGCGATTTAATCAAAACAAAATCATATTGTATATATGGTTGAGTAAACATATTTATACATTAAAATCAAGCTACAAAAAACAAAAGCATAGAGTATATAAGGTTGAGTCAACATATTTATATATTAAAATTGAGCTACAAAGTTATGGAGGGTTGCGACCATTCTTGGTCGGATCGCTCAGACCAGGTTGTTGATCCTCCCATGTATTGTAAATCAAACTACAGAGTTATGCAGTGCTGAGGCCATTCTTGGCCGGCTCGGTCAGGACAAGTTGTTGAGCCTCCCATTTGTTGTGAATCGAGCTACAAAGTTATGGAGGGATGAGGCCATTCTTGGTCAGCTCAGTCAAGACAGGTCGTCGAGCCTCCTATGTATTGTAAATTGAGCTACATAGTTATGGAGGGTTGAGGCCATTCTTGGCCGGCTTGGTCAGTCCATTTCATCGAGCCTCCCATGTATTGTAAATCGAGCTACATAGTTATGGAGTGCTGAGGCCATTCTTTGTCAGTTTTGTCAAGCTAGGTCGTCGATCCTGTCATGTATATAAATGTTACAATAAAGAAATCCCTAAACCCTAAATACATAATTGAATAGGCTTGAAGAAACAGATTGCAAACTATGTTTTCTTTTCCCAAAGATTATAATGACTATGATCCTACGTTATGAGAGCATAAAAGAGTCGGAAGAACTTACCAGGAAAATGTCATTTCCATGGTTACGAATGCAAAGTAACACCTAAGAATTGGTTGAAAACCATTAAAAAAGGTCATGTTAATATGCATTGGAGTACACCTGCATCCTGGGTGAGTGGTCCGATATGGTTGGAAGGCCTCTCTCTCAGACTCACTGCTTTTAAATACTCTGAATACGCCATTGCTCTGGATAGTGTTAAATATGCACCATTCAACATCAAGTCTCTGTCTGATATCTAGTTCCACTGATTCCATTCATCTCTTTTTTGTTAGATTTTTATCATTCAAGATAGCATTATCTTAGGATATTTAACTAAGAGAATAACATGCACAGCAATAAACACAAGAGACAAGAGACACAAAGAATTTTCCTCGCGGAAGCCATAAAGGAGAAAACCCCACAACTTCCTCAGAGATAGAATGAGCACCAATAGCAGCAGTAAAACCCAAAAACAGAAAAGATGATCTCCACATCTTATTCTCTATCTCACTCATGCACCCATATGAGTGAGTGTGTGTGTGATAAATAGAGAGGCTCACTCTCTATTTATATTATTTCATTCACTTAATGTCCACTTTAACATGTCGACCCCACTTAACAATTACTTACTAGAGCCGACATCTCTAGGAGAGTCTAATAACCCTAGTCCCCCACAACTCTGGGGACTTTTCCCTCTGATCAACAAGGAGGATTAACCTTGACACAATTGTGGGGACTATTTCCCCGACTTACAATGGAGGGTTAACCTCAATGACTTTACATGACTTGTTACATTATTGAATCTCCCGATCAGAACATCGGGGCATGACATGACTCAATTGCATTATAGATACTTCTCGGAATAAACATCGGGGTACAATATATAAGATATACAAGTGAATACATTCCGAAGTTACAAATACATCAACGCTCCCTCTTAACTAGGAAGGTATTCTCTCAACACAATTTATTTGCACAAGTCTTCTTCTCTGTATCATCTAGATCATCATCAAGTCATCTTCATCTAGTTTGGATCATCACTGGATCATCATCGAGTCTGGATCATCACTTGATCTAGGTTATCACTGCTGGATCATCATCAAGTCTAGATCATCACTTGATCTAGATCGTCACTGCTGGATCATCATCAAGTATGGATCATCACTACTAGATCATCACTTGATCTGGATCGTCACTGCTGGATCATCACTTGATCTAGATCGTCACTGCTGGATCATCATCAAGTCTGGATCATCACTACTGGATCATCACTTGATATGGATTGTCACTGCTATATCATCATCAAATATGGATCATCACTTGATCTAGATCATCATCAAGTCTGGATCATCATCACATCTAGATCATCATCAAATCTGGATCATCATCATCGGTGCTATCTCAGAATGGTGTTATCTCTCGATTCTTCTCATCACAGGAATTTCTACAGAGCCAGCCCTTTTTCATGATGGTTGTATGCCTACCCATCATGTAGGTCTTCAGCACTTATATCTAACCCTAAGTCAGAATGGCCCTCCCAGCTCTTACATCTTACCTCATCTTGTTAGAAAGGCATGCCCAACACTCACATCTGACCTCATCTTGTCAGAAAGGCCCAACACTCACATCTGACCTCATCTTGTCAAAAATGCCCAACACTCACATCTGACCATGTGTAAACACATCGTGCCAAAATGGCTCAGCACTTATATCCAACCATGTGAAAACACACCACATCGGAAGGGCTCATCACTTACATCCAGCCATTTTCAAAAACATCGCATCGGAAGGGCTCAACACTTACATTCGACCATGTTCGAAAACACCGCATCGAAAGGGCTCTACACTTACATTCGACCATGTTCAAAAACACCGCATCGAAATGGCTCTCAATCCCAAACTAAGGATTCCTAGTAACAGACCAAGTGCCTCCATTCTCCCATAGAATGGCATCATCCCTTATATCTGATCAAGTGGGAACACATCCATCAATCACATCAGAATGGCCATGCACTCATATCTAATCATGTAAGAATACATCCCATAGTCATATCAGAATGGCCCTCATTACCAGAATGAGCTTTCCTGGTAACTAACCAAGTACCTCCATTCCAAGAATGGCATTCAGCACTTATATCTGATCATGTAGGAACCAATCCTACATTCACATCAGAATTGCTTAGCACTCACATATGACACGAAAGGAACCAAATCCTCTCACCATGACAGAATGGCTCAGCCCTTACATCTGACCATGGAAGGAACCTAATCCTCTCACCATGTCAGAATGGCTCTAGGTCTCATCATTTCCCTTTGGAGGGAACCTCGATTTGGAGAACACCAAGCTTCTCCCTGAAGTACTCGAACTTCACTTTATCCATTTCTAGCATAGAATCACATCAGGGATTATTACGTCTAAGGATAACCTATGAGCTTCACCAGGACCGATTACATCTAAGGAAAACCTACAGGTCTATTTACATCGGAGCAACCTACAAGCTTTGCCAGGATTTATGCTCAGACAACCTGTCTCATCAACTATGCTAGAACTCCCTCTTTTGAGAGATCTCGATCTGGATCACTACTCATCTCTGCATCATACAAAAAATGCAAGTCAGATCAACCAAATCAAATAGTAGTTTTCAAAAGAAACATACTACCTCCGAAATAGCAAGTGGCAACATATTTTTCCTCAGTTGTACTTAGTGCCATGTAGGACTCCATCCTGCCAAACCAAGAGATCACATTTGATCCCATACTGAAGTAGCACCTCAAATTGCTCTTCATATCAATGGCACTGCCTACCCAATACGAATCCACATAACCCTCCAGGTTAATCTTCTGATTCGGCTCATACTTGAGCCCATAATCAACTATACACTTCAGGTACCTCACTACATGCTTTGCAACCATTGGGTGAACATGTCTCAATGTGTTCATAGCAAAGAAAATATCTGGTCTTGTATTTGTCAGGCACATCATCTGACGATACATTCTAGCGTCAACCATCTCTAATGAAGTATTACTCAATAACTTCAAGTTCGATGTCATAGGTGTGTTCATGTAGTACATCATCCTGAACCTCATCGGGATCTCTACTACATACTTCCCTTGTCCACACCTCCATGCCTAGAATGTAGTGCATCATCCCCAAGTCCTTTATCTCAAACTCGGTAGCAAGTCTCCTTCTTGCAACTTTAATGAGTTCCTCTTTTCTGTCAAGAACAAGTCATCGACATATAACAGGAGAATCACTGGTCTTTTTCCTTCAACCTTGAAGCAAAGGGTTGAATCCGCTTTACTCTTAGTAAATCCCAGAGTCATCAGTAATTTTTCCATCCTGTCATACCATGTCGAACCTCAGGATATTCTGTAGTCACTCCCTCTGAAGCGGAGTGTCATTCTCCCTCTGTCTTTCGTACTATATGCACTGAAACATTCTATACTGGAGTGACAAGTATCTTCCTATGCTACTAATATTATATGTATCCATCTAGGGTCACTAGATATCAAGATCCTCTATCTTTGAAAGCATTCTTGCACCCATATGTAAGCTTGTCATCCTCTATAGGCTTTCATCTTCAACCTTGTAGCAAAGGTTAAGATCTTCACCAATCTCCTCATGTATGTGTTATCCCATGGGTGTCTTCTAAGCTCATACAAGGCCTTCTTTAATTTGCACACATGATTCTGCCTGTCATGTGTCTTAACTTCTAGTGGCTGTAAATGTCTCTTCGTAGTCTATGCCTTATTTTCATGAGAAGCCTTGTGCTATGGATCTTGCCTTGTATCCCACGATGTTTCCATCTACTGCATGATGGAACTATGAACTTCCATTCATGTATCGATACTGCATCCTAGACATCATTCTTCTTGAAGTGGTATTCCCTTTCTTCTTGGTTACTTCTTCATGGCTGGAAGGTTCTGCATCAATGATGGCGCTACATTCATCATATTATTCTTTATCTGTCATCACTTGTTCTTCAGAACAAGTCTCATCCTTCTTTTCTTGTAGGTGATTATGTATACGATCTTTCCTACAAGTCAAATACATTAGTTGTATGGTTAGAAACATTTCATAAGGTATATTCATAATGAAAAATTCTTTTCATCAAGATATATGATTATGCATCTATTTTAGCCAATACAGCATTCATCCATATCTCACAGAAACTTTTCTAGATGCCTTCCATCTCTACTAGGACAACATTGAGATTGTGCACTAATCCAATATGTCTGCAAATAGGTTTCATTCTAGATAAGTAGCAATGGAGAGTTGTACAACACCATGAGCTACTTACCAATCACATGTGTATTAGTAGTATACTGTCATTAATGCAAACATTCTATCATGCATAATACATCAACTGAATATAAACAAATGCATAACAAAAACAATATCATGAAATGACAATTGAATACTTATCTTTATTTGTTTCATGGGTAGACTCCTTCTTGAGCCTTCAAATTCATCATCTTATTCATTCATAATAGCATCGTTTCTTATCCAAATGATAAGATGGATAAGAGGTTCTTCAAGAGTTGATTTCTTCATATTCCTCATTGCTTTAGGGATCTTCTTTGAATGGTGAGAGATTGATCTTCAGTTGCTCCCATCTTCTCTTCTCTTATTATGAGTCGAGCTTCTTCTTCTTGTGTGTGCTCTTCCCAGAGTCTACTGAAAGTCATCACTTTTTTCTGGCACACATTCCTCGCATGAATGAATCCCATGATCCTAGGAGGCCATTCAAGATGGCTATCACCACTTCTGCATTCTCCACTTCTTCTTCTACTGCTACAATTTCTTCTTTGATTTGAGAGACCCTCGTAAAGTATGACTATATGGTCTCTGCATTCTGGATCTTCACATTATTCAACTATTTTATCAAAGTCATATTCTCATTTATGTTCTTCCCTTTAAATAGCTTGGTCAAGGAATCAAACATCTTCGGTGTCTTTAGGGAAGACACTTGTGGTACAAGCGGATTCATGATTAAATCATCAATGATCTTCTTGGCCTTGAACAAGTTCTTCTTGTGTAGGGATTTGAGCCTCATCTGCCTCTGGAACTGGAACCTCTCTACTCATGTAGGTGTCTAATTCATTTTCTTCAGAGAGATCATAGTACTTCCATGCTTGGAAGTTGTCAACTTGACCAATGTTATCATCAAGCTGATGTGATATATCACTTTTAAATGAGAACCTTAAGTGAAAATAACAAAAGATTAGATCTTACCGATTTGAGGTGTCCGTCCTGGTTCCGGAGCTAGCTGATCTAGGGTTTGTCATAGAAACCCTACTTTTCAAAACTTGGAATATTTCAGATCTGATTGGATAGAAATATATATCTCTTCAAAGTGAGATGTCCAATGTACTCCTTTTCTAAAAACAGTGGAGGTAAGCTCCCGGAACAGGAAGCCCTAGTTTACCAATTTCTTCTGTAGAAATGACTGATACTATTTCTGCGGTATCTACAAAATCAATGCTCCTCTATGTCTGAAACTTTGTATGGAGGTAGCCTCACCTGTCCCTATTCCAACACTATAGGTTTAATCAGAATTGGTTTCACCAATTGGGACTTATGAACGCTTTCCCAAGGTGGCCTGTTTCAGGATTGTTCAGTATAGCAAAGTTATATGGACTGCCATGTGTCACTATTTCATCTTCTAGGTCTGAAACTTGGACCACAGAAATTATAGTCCATAGACTTTCTGGAACATCTTCAGAAATTGCATTGGGACCTTTGTAGCCTGAGAAATAGCAATTCGCCCCAGGTGTCCTGTTCAGCGATGAATCCTGGAAGAGGTTGGAACCCTAACTTGGAGGGATCATATCTCCTAAAATATAGAGAATAGGAGGCTTAATTTGGAAACAGTGTAAATCCAGATTTTATCTTCATCCTGTGAAAGTTTCATCTCTTGAGCCTTCTCCAACCCCAATATATAGTGAATGTACCAACACTTATCAGTTTTAGTATTTTAGGGTTTTTCCAGCTCGGGGTCAAACTAGGGTTTGACTTTCTTGGAGTTCCACCCAAGCAAAAATCTTGACCCAAGTCTCTAAACTTTGATTTTGATGAGGAGAGAAATCCTATGCCGGGCTCACTCAAAAATTCCTCTTCTGTAAGAATCCCTAATTTCCCGCACCAAAAACTGAAAATCTCCATAATTGAATTTTGCTTTGACAGAAAGATGTGCCCTTCAATGGAGAGTTAGCCTAGCATACTTTTGCTAATGGATTGTGGAGAGAGACCCAAAAAGTAACAAGCCCTAGATTCTGCAGCTACACAATGTCTTCTTCTCAGGTTAGCTCTGATACCATGTTAGATTTTTATCATTCAAGCTAGCATTATCTTAGGATCTTTAACTAAGAGAATAACATGCACAACAATAAACACAAGAGACAAGAGACACAAAGAATTTTCCTCGAGGAAACCATAAAGGAGAAAAACCCGCAACTTCCTCAGAGATAGAATGAGCACCAATAGCAATAGTAAAACCTGAAAACAAAAAAGATGATCTCCACAGCTTGTTCTCTCTCTCACGCTTGAGAGAGCTTCTCCTCTCACACTCATGCGCCCCAATGAGTGAGCGTGTGTGTGATAAATAGAGAGGCTCACTCTCTATTTATATTCTTTCATTCACTTAATGTCCACTTTAACATGTCGTCCCCACTTAACAATTACTTACTAGAGCCGACATCTCTAGGAGAGTCTAATAACCCTAGTGCCCCACAACTGTGGGGACTTTGTACTCTGATCAACAAGGAGGGTTAACCTTGACACAATTGTGGGGACTATTTCTCCGACTTACAATGGAGGGTTAAACTCAATGACTTTACATGACTTGTTACATTATTGAATCTCTTGATCGGAACATCGGGGTACAATACATAAGATATACAAGTGAATACATTCTGAGGTTACAAATAAATCGACATTTTCTGGTTTACCCTCTTTGTTATCTTTTACTCAGCCACTGGCAAGTGCCATGTAATATCCCTATTTTGACCCCAAATTACATTAAAATCATATATGATGTAAATAGCATTATTAAATCATGGTGTGGAGCTCAAGGCCAAGCACCCACCGTCGATTTAGCATTTTATGTATCGACAATTAAAATCAATACCTGTGTTTATCATGCTAGCGAGGCACAATATAAATTGAGAACATCATGTAAATATTCAATTTAATAAAAATACCCACAACTAGCTATGCAATGCAATAAGAGATGGGGGCATGATTTACACAAGGAATAGGGAGGGAAATTATTCAAACCCTTGAGCCAATAGCGTAAATCCAAATGTCAATGAGAGAACCCATAAAATCTCAACTACCCATTTTGTCTTATGCACCCAATCATTTATTTCTTCTATAAGTTTGTTGGGGTAGTTAATGCCTTGGGAATGGAAAGGTATGGCAGTCTCGTATTGGGGAAAGCCATCAAATATGGATAATCATGTTTTTTCTTATGGGGCAAGTAAATACCCAGAATTGCATGCCCATTCCATTCCTCATTCACGTTTTCTCTTCCTCACACAGCTGGAGCTATCGGGACATTTTCCTTCATGTTTTTTTTGTTGTTTTCCTCATCTATCCATGCTCAGAAATCCGTTTTTGGTGTTGCAGAGTCGATGGGAGAATAGATCCATGAATTTGGGGTTTGAAGAGGCTATTTTTTCACCGTGAATCCCATATACATTTCTGAAATCGAATTTGCTATCAAAGGGTTGTTTTCCCTTCTATTGTTTTTCTTTTTGGTTCCCAAGACGTTTTTCTTCATGCCCATCAGTTGTATTGTGTTGTTATGTGTATCCTTGTTTTGGTTAGAAAGACTTAGGAGTGGAAGAGGCCTAGAATTGGCTTGATAAACCATGTGAAGAGAGGAACCTCACAAAAATATCAAGAAGAGGTTGGCTATTTTTTTATACACGCCCTAAAGATCACTTGAAGGGAAGGTATGGCATGAGGGATTGTGTAGCAGTGAAGGGAATACTTCCTTGTCTTGGGTGTGTAGGTATTGTGGAGGCAAAGCTAGATAGATCTTGTGCAGGTTTCCATATCTCTGTGGTTGAGCTCACTATCTTAGCAATTCTTCCATTCCACTGCCTTAGCAGTATGGATAATTTTAGGGGAGAAATTTATCCCATGGGCTATTTTTAGGTGGTTTTCTCGAAAAAAAGATTTGCCATTTTGCAATTTTTGAAGCCTTGTTTCTCCCAATTTTGACAGGGTAAACTTTTTTCACCCTAAAAATCACCAAATTATTATATAAACGATATAAAATCCTTGGAAATTAAAATATTTTTTGAAAATTATTGCCAAACATTTTATAGTTGGTGTTTTAATAAGTGGTAAGATTCGTTGACATTTATACACTTTTAAATAAGTATGGTTCCTTAAAATAATCCATACTTAGAAGCCTGATGAACCCAACTATAGATTGGATTGGCTAAACCTTGGTGTATTTGGCTATGTGTGAGCCTGCTTTTCCTTTATTCATTGTGGAAACCATGCCCAGCTCGGTGGTGGAAGTGGTGCTGAGAGATTGACGAGCACATTGGCCTATGGTTGGGTAGAATGTTGCACCGACATATATAGTTGAGGGACAACACATTTACAAGATAAGTGATCTCTTGTATTTTTTGTATTAATCCTGCAATGTATTCATTAAATGAATTATTATGAACATTATGAATGTATTGAATGATATTTGCATCCGTTGTATATTATTGCATTATGCATCTGCATATGTTTTTATTTCAATGCATTTATGTTTATGTTCATGGGGATAGATCCCCGGTTGGATAGATAGAGTAGATGAGTCGTGTCCTCTCTCTCGGTGAGTAGAGGGGATGGGACATGACATGCCAAGTATTGATTTCCTTAACTTTTGATTGTGGGGTTTTCATTCCCCAATTGTATACATTTCCCATTTTCCAGTGATTGTAATGGTTGTTCACCACATGGATATATCCATGTCTGCACCTGCATTCATTCATCCATTCAAAAATGTTCATTTCTTAATTATAGCATTGACATTAGTTTGGAATACTAAAGGGAAAGGATGATCCAATAACTTCACTTGCAATTCTCTCAAAAAAACAGAGCAACTGTTATCATTGCTTCATAAGATTTTTAATGACAATTGGATTGAAATGAAATTGAACATTTTTACATAAATAAACTAAATTTTCTTTTATTGAATGAGAATGTGACCCTATTTCCTTAGCTCTTTATCTGTTTTTCATATGATATGAAGTGTCTTCACCTGACTCCCCCTGATTCATGTCATGCTTGGTCCAAATCCATTTCCAAATACATCTGAGTAAACAAAACACCACAATGACTCTGAGTAAAAACAACCCTAATACATACAACAATCCATGACCATTACTAAACCTCTCCAAATTTCCTCCAGCCCTGCTTATTAATCCAATTAAAGGATATTTCTACAAGACGCTTCCACACTCATCCTGTGTCTGCACCAAATGGCATGGCCAATAATAATGACATTCTACAGTTACTATCCATGGACCAATTTTGTTGACTCCATTTACAATATAGTAAATTCATTGGCATCAAGATGTAGCAGAACACTTGGATTTCAATCGTGGGGACCTATAGTCTTGGAAGGCAGAAGCCACACGGGTATTCCTGGAGCACAGCTCAGCGGGCATTTGAAATTTGAAAATAGAAATTCAAAATCAAAATTTAAGTTGCTTTGCATCTATCCAACTTTAGTAAATTCAAAATTCAAATTATCACGGCATTAATGCGGACCATATTATTCTTCCATGCCCATTCCTCTTACATTCCCACCCAAATGTACCCATACAAAATAACATGAGCCATGGCATACCATTTAACCCATGAGAGCATGGGCTTTTTTAACGTGGAGTCTATTTCTGCCATTGGTGTTTTATGGGAAAGGATGGAAATAGTTATAGTAAGTCCCTACAACAAGAGTCTTAATGACTCTGTTGTGGGGTGCTTATCGCTTTCCTTTGGATAGATCACTTCATAAACACGGTAGACAATGCACCTTCTCACTTTGTGTTCATAATTAGGTAAGTGATTAATTTTCTTAAGGAAGTGATTAATTTGTGGGTGATATGTTAGGTGACTCTATAAATTGATGGAATAATTTATTATATATTACTTAACTCTTAGTGAGCCTCCCAAGCAACTGTGGGCATGTTTGGCATAGACGCGTGTAGACAATTTGCAACGTGTGTAGACTATGTGCAATGAATCAACATAGGGACCATTAAGACAATATTGGACTTAACCCGCTCGACTTCCTCAGTCAGTTACTATTTTACCAACCAACCGTAAAATAAAAATCATAAAATTTTGAATAAATATATGCCACTTCAATGTTCCATAGAAACAAAAAATATAAACACATGGAGACCATGTGTAAAAGGCCATGCTATGAGCTATCGTCTAGGTGCCATCCGTCTCGATTTGTTTTCTTGTGCTCGACTTTGCAGGGTTGGGTTTCTTGTCCTTGTGAAGTTCATGTTATTGGCTTCCTTAATACTAATGAGTAAAGGTTGAGCATATTAATGAGTAAAGCTTGAGCATGCCCTTTGGCCAGTATGAGGCATGTATGTAAAATACTCGAAATTCCTCAATGTAAATTCTGAGAAAATGGGGTAAATTTTTTGCTTTTACTATATCAATAGTTCAATCATGTTATTCCTTTGTGAGTGTGTAATCACATTAATGTAAACTCTACTATCATTTGCATCTAAACAAACTATAATTTAATTAAATTAAGTTCCACTAAGTAGTTGACAATAGAGCTATACCAATGACCTTACTAGTACCATAAATAATGGTAAGAACTTTATATCTCAAATATAGAATCATACTTTGTTGCAATTAAGGACCGTCAAACTATAGTCACTCTAAAAGTTTAAAATAGATACGACTGTTTCATTAGTTGCTAGACTATCCCTCAATTGGGATATAAATTACACATTGACCCTTTCTTTTAAATGTCACTAACATTCCTCATAACAAGGTACCATCCTTGTACTTGTATTCCTGGGTGCAACCATCCAAGGTTCGGGAGACAGTTTAAATCCTTTACAAAGCTTAATGTGACCAGGTATAGAATTTAAGCTAAGGAATTACCAAGTATTGCAGGCATAAACCCCTTTACTCCAGGCCTTACACCACATATTCATATTTACACTTGGTTAATATGCTATTATTTTCTTAAGGTAAAGTTTCATACATCCATTTATTCATGCCAAGTGTTTTCCATATATAATCACCTAGTTATTATCATGTTTCCATAAATATAACTTTAAACCCATAACAATGTTTGTCCTATCCTTAGGTTTATATTTATATCCAGACTACTAATTACACTCTAATTTTCCCACAATGCTATATATATCATTATGATTTTGAATGGGATAGATGCAAAGCAACTTAAATTTTGAAATAAATCTACAGGAAAAATAATTATCTATCCAATGTGCATAGGCGGTTCACAGATCATCCATGAGATCTAAATATAGACACAATCAATAGGAAAGGATCCTATTTCTATGCAAATGCATAGAAGCAAAAATTCATCAGATCTAAGTGTGGGCACACATCAAACATGCAATTAATATCTATGCAATTGTGTGGACGTAACTCATAAATCAATTAAAAACAAAATAAAATGGATTCCATCCAATCGCCGACACATTTTAACACATAAACACGTAAATTGATTCAAAAGAAAAGACCATGAATCCCCTACAACTAGCAGAGGGTTATGCCATTTCAGTTTTGGTTCATAATGAAATGTACATTTCAATGTAAACCAAACAAAATCCAACCATATACAACATCAAGTAGATAAAGAAGGATTTGCTATCATATTCAGTTCTAGCCATGTTATCCCAAATTCAGTGGTACATTCCCACAATTCTAAATAAAGAATAAATAAATGAAAAGCCAAACCATAATGCAGATGCGAATCGAAAACTCATACAAGATCAGGATTCACCAAGTGGTATATTCCCAACAAGAGGTAGTTTCCAAAAATGAATCTAGATCCTTTCAGCGATCCCTTTTGAAAAAAATACCACTCGAAGAGGCGACCCCCCTTCCTTTGTCTTTTCCTCCTTAAAATGTCGTAGTTCTCTCTTTTACTCTTCTCCCAACACATGTGGGACAAAATATAGCCTCTTATTATTATATTTTCACATATTTCTTTTAAAACATATCTATTCATAACTTGAAACAACATTTGTCTTTATCTTCAAAGCATTTCTCTTTTAAGGCATTTAAAATATATTATTATGATTTGTCTATATATTTATATTCATATTCATATGTGAAAGTCTATTTTAAGGCATTTAAAATATATTATTATGATTCGTCTATATATTTACATTCATATTTCTATGTGAAAGTCTATTTCCTGTATGTCTTGCTACCTTTAGTATACCAATACTAACTTGCTTAAAATAAAAGAATTGATATATTATATTTTTAATAGAGGGGGTTACTTATTATGGTCTAACAAATGCATGGTCCGATTGTTTTATTAGATCATTAATTTCCAATCAACTCAAGATTATAAACCAAAAGAGTGTTTAGGTAATAGAAACCCATCTCTCCATTCTCTTGGCATTCACAAGTACTATGATGACATATAATCATATTTCATTTTTTTCAAGGATTTACTTTCCTAAACACCCCTTCCCCCAGTGGATTCATCCCTAATATCGTTTAAGTCGCACATGCTTCCAGTCTCCTAGAAATTATAAATTTCATCTATAATTTTGATGAACTAGTTTTCATACATGCAGTGCCTTTTACTTACACTTTGTCGTTTCCTGGTTGCATACTGAGGGGATGTTACACTGTATTTTGCATGGAATCTAGGTAAGCTCTTCGTGGATTGTAAGTTATTCTCTTGCATGCCAGCAATAGATCATACAATTTATAGACTCAAGTTCGCTTAGCACATGGTTACCAATTCAGAACCACCAACATCATATATAGAATGTATCAATTTCACCATGCAGCAGATTCTCTAGTCTTATTCATTGGAGATCCAAGGAAAAAAGTGGATCATGCAAATCTATATCCAGTCTAAGTTGATGCCGATCAATTCAACAATAGTCAAATAGAAACTGACTATGAGCAACAAAGACAAAAAATATAGGAACATCAATTCGAGTGTATATAAAACTAATATTGTTGAAAAGGTAGTTTCCTTCATGCTCATTCCAAATATGTTTTCAAAAGAAGATAAGTATGTTTCATGAAAATCTTTATGATACAAAATATCGAAATCTATTTGATCGAGTGCCCAACGTGTCCACATAGGAAGAAAATACATATAAGGAGCAAGTATAAAACCCCCTTTTACCAACATCAAACCATCAGAGGAAAGGTACAATTTCTAAAACTCGGAAGCAACTTGCACTCTTTAATCTTTAATGATAGGTAATATTTCAATTGAACAATGGGCATGTTTTCATAGTCTTTATTTTGGGCAAGGACCAGAACTATGTAGAAGGTATTTGCAAAGAGTTGTTCCCAAGAAGGACGCTAGAACTCAATGGTGCTCCAAACAATCTCTTCTCATCCGACATTCACTTGCTGAAAAGTATTTTGGCTTAGAGTTCCTATGCGTGGGTTTTTTCACTTGGTGTGCTTACCAACACATATTCTCTTGCCATAGACTTCAAGATGCATCCATCTACCTTCAAATGCTCATACATACAGCCTGACCATTTTGGTGGATTTTATAAGGTGGGGTTTGGACATAGTCATCCTTCTGCAGCTTCAATCTATCTTTATTGTTCCTGCAAATTACGTGTAAACATGTGGTTCTTTACACGCTTCCATGGGAAATAGATCTTTGCGTACCTTTGTTGGGAGGTGGCCTGAATTATTCACTGAAACTAAGTATGGAAACAAGGGTATCTTTGGAGCATTGTTGCAGGAGAAGCAGAGGTAGTAGGGACAGAGTTACATTGATGATTGATAGATTGGTTGAAAGATTGGTTTACTGGCCTTATGGAGTATGAAGCATACAATTTATGGGACTATACTTCAGACCCACAAGATGACACTGAATAGGAAGTCACCCATCACTCTCACTTACATCCAAAGTTGTTGGCTCGAAATGTTTACATCATGACAACATTAATGTGAGAATCTCCAATATTCTCTTTAGTTTTATAAGATCATACTAACATAGTAATATGTAGTTGATAAATAAATTTGCATGATTGTAATCCTTTAAACACTAACATATTATTTTCATTGTTTTTTTCTAATGGATAATTTTTTTTTACATTATCATGGCTATGTGCTCTCAAAATGGAAGTCCAATTAGATTCGGTGGCTAACAATGTTTACAATGATATCCTTGTCATTTAGGATGAACACCCTTGGTGAAAAGGTAAATGTGCAACACCATCCAAATCAATACTGTAGAAGAAGGTAAAAATATTTTGTTATAATTTTCTTAGTATATTTTAACAATAGAATGATCTTTTAAACTGTCAGAAGATTTTTGTAAATTGTAAAAAGATTCTTTACCTTTTGTTTCATTTTGGTAAAACTCAATATCATGCTTCGTACTTTTTTGGTGGAATTCCATTTACATTATTATGTAAGTATGTGGTAACTAGGATCGTTTTAAATATTAATGCAACATTTCAAAGAACTTACATGATGCTCTGCCTTTGGCTCTTAATTCGTAAGTTCTTTCTCAACTTTTATGTCGAAAGGAGTTTTTCATGTTTTTCCCGCTAGGAATTTCATTTCTCTAGCATCAGAGGAACTTCATTAAATTATTCCGAAGGAATTGCTTCCCATTGGATTCAAATGCTTGCATGGAATTATATATAAAACAAATATAAGTGGCCTTTCCTTTCTTGGCCTTCGAGAATGGCCTTTGATATTTTTGTAGCTAGAGTAACAACATGCACAACTCCAACGATTCAAGAAGTATCAACCAAAGAGGCAGAAACAAAAAACTTTGATACATAGAGATTGTTTTGGCTGACATGCAAGGCTCCATACGGTGCAGATGGTGCATGTGCATGTGACATAGGATTTGAAGGCTTTCAAGCTGTAAGCAGCCAGATGGAAACAAATGATTGGGCATGAATTCCTCACTTAAAAGTAATAAGCGAGGGAGCTACTAACATTTTTTTTTCTAACTAGTGCCATAATGAACATAGCATTAATCAAAATGAAAAAGCTAACATTTTGGGTTCGCTAACTAAAGCCATAATGGAGATAACATTAATCAAAATGAAAAAGCTATTAGATATCTCAATGTCATCAATGTTGTTACAGATGTAAAAATCTATTAGATATCTCAATGTCATCAGTGTTGTTACAAATGTTTTAACCCTAAGTTGAAACACACAAAAGTGAAAATGGCCTTGATATGAGGCCAAATAATGCCTCAAAATTGTCTATTGGTTGAATACAATTTTTTATTCTTTGAATAAACATTTTAGCATAGAAAACTTAAGATAATTAACTAAAAATTGTCTTGGTTTTCATGTAGACTAATCAAAATAGTGATAAGCCAATTCATAGAGTCCCTGCTAGCTCGAGAGAAGGTACTAATAAGTGGAGTATGCAGTGGGAATCCTCATGCTAAATTGTATGACATACATAATATGTGTACTTTATCTTCGCATATATTCTAATAAGTGGAGTATGTAATGGGATATAAATTGAATTGTTTTGCACCAAATTAATCAACATGTTAATTATTTGGATGTTAAATAAAATAATAAATAACAATTTATTTTAAAGGAATAAGAGTAGGTTATGATAATGTGAACATTTTCAATAAAAAAAAAGTTTAAATTATTATTATAAAAGCTATAAATTATTTTCTAGTTTTTTAATATTCTATACTAATTACATAAATTTTGAAAGATAGGTAATAAAAAATAGAAGAAATAAATCAAATATAGTTTTTATGTAAGATATTTCTAACCATGTTTTGCAATAATATATTTTTAACATTGTTATTGGCATACGTAAACTCCTATAAGAAGTTCATTCTTTTGTATATTTTAAATGCAAACATTAGGGTATTGATGAGATAACCAATTCATTTTTACAAACGCAAATCTTAAAACATTGACAAAATTCATGAAAAGTGGTGATGATATACATAGTTTATTGCAAGACATCATTTTTTTATGAGGAAAGGATATGATGCCAACCATAAACCATGACACATGACCAAAAGAAGAGGTTGATCTAATCAAATTGTGTACTTGTAATTGAGATGCAATCAAACTTAATCTAGATATATTATTGACCAGATTATGTTAAATCAACAACAAATATATATATATTCATAGTGGTTCACCACGGAATCCCTGTTTACACCATGGCTACTTCCACCTTGGAAAATATCTCTTATACTCGCTTGGAAAGTATACATGAACTTGGGCAACTACCCCCAAGAGGGTTCACGATCAACGGCTCACCAACCTAATATTTCATTACATGCAAGGGCTCCCAATGAGCAAATATCCCCAGCAAGATTCAAACCCAGGTGGGGAGTGCAACAACTAAATCTCCCAACCACCCAAGCTACGCCCCATGGACGATTAAAAAATTAAACATAGTTGAAATCAAACAACTTTTATTAAATAAAATAACAACAAATGTCATGAGGACAAAAAAAATCTAATTTCTTCATGATAAGCATTCTTATTCCATTTATTATACATGGTATATGTTACACCTTAAACTTATTTACTATGACATGTTTTATTGTGATCAAATACAATGAGACATGACAATGACTACAATATTTTGGTTGTGCACTACTTATGAATTAAAATAGGCAAGTAAAAACAAAATTCTGAAATTCGGATGTATTTCCATTTAATTCTATAGTAAAAACAATATTTATAATGGCTTCTTCTATTTATGCATGTCACTATTTACACTCAGTATTGTGTGGCCATTTCCTTCACTTATAAGTGCAACCTTTTGCTAGCAAAGCATTTGATTAGTTTCATGGGTAGTGAAAGATGATTGATGCCTAAGATCATCAGAGTGTGACACATAGACATACCATGATATCAATTTATGTGTAGATATAAATTTCCACAACTCTCCATTATCCATCTGGATTACAATTGTGATACTAGATCTTACGTAATATTGAAAAACTTGGGATTTTCCAATGTTTAGTTAATTCTTTTTATATGTGATTTTTTACTCCAAATGTGTCTCGATTTCAATGACCTTTGTCGTATTTTTGAGATTTTTGGGCCGAATTTGACATCCTCAAGAAATTTCTAGGGTTACCTTTAAGAAACAGTATATAGGGGATCCTAACTTCATTACATTAAGTGGATGTGTCTATTCTCTACTTCTGGTATCTTTTCCTCACTCCAATGAATCAAATATCTAGCTCTCCATAAAAACAATTGCATCAAGTGCTTCAAGAAATTAAATTGGTTGTTATTTAAAGAATGCGTTCAATCACCCCCCTATATTCTATGAAATCTATAAGGAAAAGATTATTTATGTGTTTCTTAACCTTTTAAAAGAACTCTTAAAAAATACCATTTTTTCTTCCCAATAATTTAAGCAACTAGAAGAGAACTAATTTATAACATATTTAAAATAAAACATATTTTAATGACACAACTAATTCATAATTTATAAAATACTAAAAGAAATTGAATCATGCATATGATTCAATTCAACTTGGAGTATTATATTGGTACAAGTGGTCCCTTTCTTTCCAAATAATGAAAATGATGTTAACAACCAAAAAAAAAGTATAATTCTCGCCCAATTAGGTTTTCATGCAGGGTACTTATTATACCTCTTGGTGTCACGTTTTTTAAGTTTTAAGAGAAAAATATTAATATTCAATAATTTTCTAGAGAATACGATTAACATTCATGACAAAAGTATTTCTCAGTTGTAATTATTCACAGCTTTTGACACTTTTCATTTTATATTTCACTCCCTTATGAGCTTTCAAACTTGGAGGTTTTTTTCAAAGATTCAAATTTAGGACAAATCTCCTACAAAATATCTATATGGCCAAAATATATCACTACTAAGTGGCAAAATATGCTCAAATATGTAAATTTATGCATTAAATAGTCATAATTCCTCTAGACAATGTACCCTCATGCTTTAATTTCCTTAAAACAAAGATATACCCCATAAAACTTGATAAATCTCTATATAATTATTAAATATTTATACTTTTTAGCTATAATCAGTACTATTCCCTTTTTCCCAACCTTCTTTGCCAAATTAAAGATCGAAACTAACATATACCTAACCCTATTCAAATCTCACCATATTATCACCATTTTTATTGTTCTTTAAGACCAAAAACAATTATAATACACCTTCACACTTAAAAAAATAATATATTGAAAATAAAAGTATCACATCTCGCAAATGACATATTTCTTTACCATTTACATCGATCTTGAATTGATTTCTGAGATTCTTTTACTAAATTCGACGTTCCAATGAACAAATATATAATTCCAATCCATTTTCAAGCTATATTCTCATTAGATCATCCACCACCAACAACAAATTCTGATTGTTGAATTCGAACATAACACCACCTTAATGCACGAGTACTCAAGTTTGAAGCTTTGCAACATTGTCAACCCTAAATTTCCAAATACATGCCTCTACTTGAGATATAACCTAAGCTTTGAGTGTATAAGGGTGGCATGGCAAGTGACAAGACATTATAGCAGAGACCGCAACTATCGGATATGCATGCATGGTCTTCTAACACATCTGATGCATATGTGGTCTCCAAGCATCAAATTTGGTAATACATCCACAAGTAAACATATTGCAAGATAAAATTCTTGAGATAGTCATCTAACATGATCCAACCATTAAGATTTATCTTATCATGTAAAAAACATAAAATTCATACATACAAAATATCTTACCACACAAAAATATGTTAACACAATAAGTAACAAATTAGTATGTTGAATTATTTTATATAAAAATAATCAACAAACTAAAAACTATTAAAAAAATGATATTAATATGTATAATAAAAAATAAAAAATGTTAAATTGTACCACATAAAATATAAAATAAAGTATATAGACTCTGTTTTATCCACTTACATCGATCTTGAATTGATTTCTGAGATTATTTTACTACATTTGACATTCCAATGAACAAATATATAATTCCAATCCATTTTCATGCTATATTCTCATTAGATAATCCACCACCAACAACAAATTATGCTGGTTGGATTCGAACATAACACCTTACGACACAAGTACTCAAGTTTGAAGCTTTGCAACATTTTCAACCCTAAATTTCCAAATCCACATGCCTCTACTTGAGATATAACCTAATCTTGGAATGGGTAAGGGTGGCATGGTGGGTGAGCGAACATTATGACAGAGATCACAACTATCAGATATGCATGCATGGTCTTCTAACACATATGATGCATATGTGGTCTCCAAGCATCAAATTTGGTAATACATACACAAGTAAACATATTGAAGGATAAAATTTTCGAGATGATTATCTAACACGATCCCACCATTAAGATTTATCTTATAATGTAAAAAGCATAAAATTCATACATATAAAATATCTTACTACACAAAAATATGTTAACACGATAAGTAACAAATTAGTATGTTGAATTATTTTATAAAAAATAACCGACAAACTAAAACCTATTAAAAAATGATATTAATATATATAACAAAAAATAAAAAATGTTAAATTGTACGAGATAAAACAAAAAATAAAGTATACAGACTGTTTTATCCACACACATTCTAATAAATAGAATGTGTGCATGATATATTTCATTATTAAATATGTGATGGGATATATTTTATTGTTCATGATATATATCACATTATATATATTAATTAATAAAATATGTGTGAAGATAGCATAATATATACTTTCATGTTAAGATGTTGAATTATATTATATTATAAAATAAAATAAAATAGCAATTAACAATAAATGAAATAATATTTTAAAATCAACTTTTGTTAAATGAAATAACATTCGATGTTATGAGGATAAAAAAAACTAATTTATTCATGATAAGCATTATAATTATATTTGTTATAAATGATGTATTTTGAACCTTAAACTTATTTACTATGATGTGTTTCATTGTGATCAATTAGAATGAAACATGACACTAAGTACAATATAATTTTTGGTTGTGCATTACTTATAAAGTAAACGAGGTAAGTAAAATGGAATTCAAAAATCTACATGTATTCACATTTAAGTATGTCATAAGAACAATATTTATAATGGATTCTTCTATTTGTGCATGCCACAATTTACTTGTGTGTCCATTGTATTCAATAATAGGTGCAACCTTCTGGTAGAAAAATATTTGATTAGTTTCATGGGTATTGCAAGATGATAGATTCCTAAGATGAGAAGAGAGTGGCATGAATACATACCATGAGTGATGTAATACTCCATTGTGCTGATACTATTATTATGTTTTGGGATAATTTATGTGTACCCACAACTTTCCATTATCCATCTAGATTATGACTGTGATACTAGATCCTACAAAATATTAAAAAATTTGGACTTTGTTCAGGTTTTAATTAATTTGTTTATATATGTGGGATTTTACTCAAAATGTGTATCGATTTCAGTGGCCTTTGCCATGTTTTTGAATTTTTTGGGCCTAATTTGACATCATCAAGAAATTTTCAAGGTCAATTTTAGGCAACACTGTTGTAATGGATGAATCTTTAAAATATCAAAAAATTACAAATATGGAATAATGTTCTAAATGGAGATATCCAAGAAATAGGGGATCCTAACTTAATTATCATAAGAGGGCATGTCTATGCTCTATTTCTACTAGCTTTGCCTCACTTTAGTGGTCTCGTTCCTTCCAAATAATGAAAATGTCATTGACAAAATAAAGACAATACTTCTTACACAATTGGGTTTTCATGCACAATACATAACATATCTCTTGGTGTCACCTTTTTTAAGTATTCATAGAAGAATATTAGCATTTAAGAAGTTTCCATAGAAGACTATTAACATCATGACCAAAGTATCTCTAAGTTTTAATTATTCACACCACTTGATCATTTTCATTTTTTTATTTCCCCCTCATATGAGCATACAAACTTGGAGTTTATTTTCAAAGATACAAATCCACGATAAATCTCCTACAACATCTCTATATTCCCTAAATATATCACTACTAAGTGGAAACATTTGTTAAATTATGTAAATTTAAGCATTAAATAGTCACAATCCCACAAGTGCACCCTCGTGCTTTAATTTCCTTAAAAAATATGTACACTAGAAATCCTCCTAAATCTCTACGTAATTACTAATATTTGCCATTTTTAGCTATATTTAGCACTTTTTACTTTTTCCCAACCCTCTTTGCAAAATTAATTATCGAAAATAACATATTCCTAACCTTATTCAAAACACACAATATTATCACCATTTGTATTGTTCTTTGAGACCAAAAAACAATTACAATACACCTTGATTTGTAATGTAAACAATAATCAACTAAAAATAAAACTATTTGATCTCACTAATGCAATATTTATATATCATTTACATCGATCTTGAATTGAGTTCCAAGTTTCTTTGACTAAATTCAATGTTCCAATGAACAAATATATAATCTCAAGCCATTTTCATGCTACATTCTCATTAGATCAGCCATCAGAATCTAGAATTTCTACTTCTTTCAAAAAAAAATTGCAAGAATCCGAACAAGACAACTTAATGCACAAATATTCAAGTTTGAAGCTTTATAACACTATAAACCCTAAAATTCCAAATCCATGCCTCTATTTGAGATAAACCTGATCTTTAACTATTCATGGGTTGCGGTGCAAGGAATATGACATCAAAGTGGGAGATGATCGACTATCAAAAATAAATGGATGATCATCTATCACATCCAATGCATATGCAATCTCCATATACCAAATTTGGTAAATACATCAAAAGTAAACATATAAATGGGTTAAAACATTTTATATGGTCTTGTAACATGATCTAATGATTGAGATTCATCTTACGATGTTAAAAAAACATAAAATACATAAAGGCGAAATGTCTTACAATGTAAAAATATGCTAACCCATAAAATAACAAATCACCAAACTAAAAACTAATTAAAAAAAGATATTAAAGTATATGATAAAAAATACAAAGTAATAAAAATAAAAATATTAAATTGTGCCACATAAAATAAAATAAAGTCTAAAGTATAGACACTATTTTATCTCCACACATATTTTAATAAATATAGAATATGTAATGGGATGTATTTTATTATTATAATAAATGAAATATGATGCATAGAGATGAAATGTCTTGCAACTTAAAAATGTACTAACACAAAGTAACGAATCATTATGCTGAATTATTTTATACAAAAATAATCAATAAACTAAAAACTAATAAAAAAATTTATGCTAAACACTATGATGAAGAAAAAAATACAAAGTAATAAAATTAGAATTGGAAAATTGTACCACATAAAATAAAAGACAAAGTATACACACAATTTGATCTCTACATCTATTTTAATAAATGGAATATGTAATAAGATATATTTTGTTATTCTAATCAATGGAATATGATGCATAGAGATGAAAACCCTTACAACTTAAAAATATGCTAACGCATAAAGTAACGAATTGTTTTGTTGAATTATTTTATACAAAAGCAATTAATATATTAAAAACTAATAAAATAAATTATGTTGATAAAAATTAAAAAAAAATTATAATAAAAAAAATGTTAAATTATACCACATAAAGTAAAAAGTAAAGTCATAAACACTATTTCATAAAATAAAGATAAAGAGTCAAGTATAAACAATATTTTATTTTTACACATATTTTAATAAATGAAATATGTAATGAGATACATTTTATTATTATTTTAATAAATAGAATATGTGATTAATATATATATCTCAAAATATATAATAGATATCTCATTGCATATTTTGGATAATAAACTCTCTCTCTCTATATATATATATGTCTTTTCATAAGATGTGGAATTAAGATGTGGAATTTTAACATGCAAAAGAAAATAAAAGTCAATAAACAATAAAGATATCAAATTCACTAATATAAAACAATGAAGAAATGTTTAATATATTAGATAAAAATGGTGTAATATCGATTTCCTTAGTTTATGATATTAAGTTAATTAATTCAAGATTGGGTGGGCACATCTCTTTTCTTTTTATAGACTGTAGTATTTTGATTTCTTCTTTTGTTTATGGTCTTTGTCCTCATTTATTGTCTTTTGGTTTAGCTATCAACCTATCTTTTTTGTCTAGAATTTGTCATTGTACATCTTTTACATTACTTCAATAAAGAAAAGTTTTTTTTCTAGTGAAAAAAAATAATAATCAAATCAAACTAATAAAAAATCCTAATTCAAAATTGTATTAAACAAAGAATATGTGTACAATATCAATGCTAGAATAAAAATTAAAGTATGTGTACTATGTTATCTTCACTAATATTCTAACGAGAATAAAGACTAACGAGAATAAACTAAAAACTAATAAAAAAATTTATGCTAAACACTATAATGAAAAAAATACAAAGTAATAAAATTAAAATTGTTAAATTGTACCACATAAAATAAAAGACAAAGTATACACACAATTTGATCTCTACATCTATTTTAATAAATGGAATATGTAATAAGATATATTTTGTTATTCTAATAAATGGAATATGATGCATAGAGATGAAAACCCTTACAACTTAAAAATATGCTAACGCATAAAGTAACGAATTGTTTTGTTGAATTGTTTTATACAAAAGCAATTAATATATTAAAAACTAATAAAATAAATTATGTTGATAAAAATTAAAAAAAAAATTATAATAAAAAAATGTTAAATTATACCACATAAAGTAAAAAGTAAATTCATAAACACTATTTCATAAAATAAAGATAAAGAGTCAAGTATAACCAATATTTTATTTTACAAATATTTTATTAAATGAAATATGTAATGAGATATATTTTATTATTATTTTAATAAATAGAATATGTGATTAATATATCTTATATATCTCAAAATATATAATAGATATCACATTGCATATTTTGGATAATAAACTCTATATATATGTGTATGTCTTTTCATAAAATACAATGTTAAGATGTGGAATTTTAACATGCAAAAGAAAATAAAAGTCAATAAACAATAAAGATATCAAATTCACTTATATAAAATAATGAAGAAATGTTTAATCGATAAAAATGGTGTAATATCGATTTCCTTAGTTTATGATATTAAGTTAATTAATTCAAGATTGGGTGGACACATCTCTTTTCTTTTTGATTGGGTGGACACATCTCTTTTCTTTTTATAGACTGTAGAATTTTGATTTCTTCTTTTGTTTATGGTCTTTGTCCTCGTCTATTGTCTTTTGGTTTAGCTATCAACCTATCTTTTTTGGTCTAGAATTTGTCATTGTACATCTTTTACAATACTTCAATAAAGAAAAGTTTTTTCTCTAGTGAAAAATAATAATAATCAAATCAAACTAATAAAAAATCCTAATTCAAAATTGTATTAAACAAAGAATATGTGTACAATATCAATGCGAGAATAAAAATTAAAGTATGTGTACTATGCTATCTTCACTAATATTCTAACGAGAATAAAGACTAAAGTATGTGTACTATGTTATCTTCACAAATATTCTAAAACGTGGAATATGTCATGGGACATAAATTAAATTGTTTTACACAAAAACAATCAGCATGTTAACAATTTGGATGTTGAATAAAATAATAAATAGCAACCGATTTGAAGGTGCAAAAGTATGTCATAATGTCCATTGGTTGTAGCTTGAGTGGTTGGGAGGAATAAATGTTATCCTCCCCAACCATGAATGAATGTAATCTTGATTCAGGTGGATTAGCCCTCTAACAAATGGTGAGCCACCTCACAATTTTTTTTTTAAATGCCATGTGAACATTTTGAATAATATTATGAAAGTGGAAATAATTATTTTCTAGTTATTAAATAGTGTACATTAATTATAAAAAGATAATAGCTGATATACTAACATAATAATATGTAGCTTATAAATAAATTTGCATGGTTGTAATCCTTTAAACAATGAACATGTTGTTTTCATTGGTTTTTCCTTGTGGATAATTTAATTTTACATCATGACGGTTATGTGCTTTCAAATTGGAAGTCGAGTTTGATTCAGTGGATAACAATGTTTAAAATGGTATCCTCTTTCTTGGTGGAATTCCATTTCCATTATTATGTAAGTATGTGGTAATTAGGATCGTTTTAAATCTTAATGCAAAATTTCAAATAACTTAAATGATGTTCTTCCTCTAGCTCTTAATTCATAAGTTCTTCCTCAACTTTTATGTCGAAAGGATTTCTTCATGTTGTTCCCTCCAGGAACTTCATTGCTCTAGCATCAGAGGAAATTCATTCAATTGTTATGAAGGAATCGCTTACCGTTGGATTCAGATGCCTGCATGGAATTATATCTAAAATAAATATAAGTGGCCTTTCCTTGCTTGGCCTTTGAGAATGGCCTTTGATATTGTTGTAGCTGGAGTAACAACATGCACAACTCCAAGAGTTCAAGCAGTATCAACCAGAGAGGAAACAACAACAAAATTTGATATGTAGAGATTGTTTTGGTTGACATGCAAGGATTCACATGGGTTAGATGGTGCATGTGCATGTGACACGAGTGTCAAAGGATTTCAACCTGTAAGCAGATTGATAGAAATAAATGATTGGGCATGCAACTCCCATTTAAAAGTAATAAACGAGGGAGCTACTAACATTTTTTGTTTGCTAACTAATGCCATAATGGAGATAGCATTAATCAAAATGAAAAATCTATTAGACATATAAATGTCATCAATGTTGCTACAGATGTTTTAACCCTAAGTTTAAACATACAAAAGTGAAATTGGACTCGATATGAGGCCAAATAATCCCTCAAAATTGTCTATTGGTTGAATACAATTTTTTATTGTTTGAATCAACATAGTGAAATAGAAAACTTAGGATAATTGACTAAAAATTGTCTTTGTTTTCATGTAGACTAATCGAAACATCAACAAGTATATTCATAGAGTGCATGCCAGCCTGAGAACGAGAATCCTCATGCTAAATTGTATGACATACAAAATATGTGTACTTTATCTTCGCATATATCCTAATAAGTGGAGTATGTAATGGGATATAAATTGAAGTGTTTTACACCAAAATAATGAACATGTATTAATGATTTGGATGTTGAATAAAATAATAAAGAACAATTTATTTTAAAGGAGTAAAAGTAGGCTATGATAATGTGAACATTTTCAATAAAAAGGTTTAAATTTTTATTATGAATGCTAACAACTATTTTCTAGTTTCTTAATTATTTATACTAATTACATAAATTTTGAAAGATAAGTAATAAAAGTAGAAGAAATAAACCAAATATAGGTTTTATGTAAGATATTTCTAACCATGTTTTGAAATAATATATTTTTAACCATGTTATTGGCATACGTAAACTCCTATAAGAACTTCATTTTTTTTTATTTAAATGCAAACATTAGGGTATTTATGAGCTAATCAATTCATTTTTACAAACACAAATCTTAAAACATTGATAAAATTGACGAAAAGTGTTTATGATATACATAGTTTATAGCATGACATCATTTTTTTATGAGAAGGATGTGATTCCAACCATCAACCACAACACATGGCCAAAAGAAGAGGTTGATCTAATCAAATTGTGTTCTTGTAATAGAGGTGCACTCAAACTTAATCTAGATATATTATTGATCACATTATGCTAAATAAACAACAAAAATATATATGTTGTTACATTGTTAAAAAAATTAAACATAATTGAAATCAACTTTTATTTAATAAAATAACAACAAATGTCATAAAGACCAAAAATTTCTAATTTCTTCATTATAAGCATTCTTATTCCATTTTTATACTAACCTTAGCAGGTATATTGTAATCGATCACAAGTCAAACTCCTTTGACTTTGCTATTAGTTGGTGCCTTTTGAGGCAGCTATAAAGAATTAAAACCTGTTTTGCAAAGTATGACTTAGGGATTTGTAAAATATTTTTTTTATTTTTGTTAAAAAGCTATTTTTGTAAACAGCTGATTGGTGGATAGAAGATGATGTCAACTTTGGGATTTGGTATCTAGATTTGAGTTGACATGTGTCCACATGACGTCATAATAATAAAATTAAAAAAATAAAAATTATATCCCTTCCAGCGTCGCCCGGTGTCGTTCGCTCTGGCGTCTCCGAATGCAAGATAACAGGTTCAATGGCTCGATACCCCAAGGTCTTTTGGGAAATCCGTCCAATTTAACTTACGCGGAACTGTCGATGAATAATCTCACGGGCGGAATCCCTGCCGAGCTTACTGATTCCCCCCAGCTTCAATCCTCTCGACGGCAGCCTTCCTCACAAAATCTAGTCCGCGCCGGCATTGTTAGTGTTCTCTGCATCTTTTGTAAACCTGTCGGGCAAGCTACCTGCCTTCCCGAAATGGAATTCGCTTAAAATTCTCGAATTTCAGGGAAATGCCTTCTCCGGCAGCATTCCGCAGGATATTATTCATTGCCAGAATCTGGCGAGACTAGAACTCGTGCACAATGAGTTAACAGGGCCGATTCCCACACAGCTCGCAAGCATTCCCAAAATCCAGCGCATCGATTTATCCCACAACGCGCTCGCGGGTACAATTCCCACGAACTTCAATAACTGCACCAGTTTAAAGTTTTTCAATGTCTCATACAACGATTTATCTGGTCCAGTGCCTTCCAGTGGTATTTTTCGGCACATCCGCGCCAGTGCTTTTGCAGGCAACCAGTTCCTGTGCGGAGGCATGTTGGGACCGTGCATGGATCTAAGCAACGACGGTGCTCAGGATTCGAACCGGAGACATCGAAGTAAGCCGGGACAATTAGTCTGGGTGATGGCGCAGGGTTTACAGTTTCCATTTTCATAGTAATCATTGGAAGCCATTATTACAAGCGCTACAAAACTCGAAGCAGCGGACTATCACACTCTAGAGCAGATCCATATCAAGCTCAAGGAAGTTATCCATTATATATTGAAGAAGGAACGTGGAAGATGACCGCATTTGGGCGTCTGAGTTTCATAATGGAAGACGTTCTGAAATCCATGAAGAGCACAAACATAATTGGAAACGGGTCGCTTTCAATTGTATACAAAGCGAAGATACCAGGAGGGGATACCATAGCCGTAAAGAAGCTGCATTTGAATCAGAAATTAAATCAAAATGCTCTCGAAGAACTCGATGCTATGGGCAATCTGAGGCACAGGAATATACTCAGGTTGCTCGGCTTCTGTTACAATAATGAGAATTCTCTCATTTTTTTGTACGAGTTCATGCCCAATGGGAGCCTAGCTGACGAATATCATAACAGGAAAGAATTCGGGTGGGCGACAAGATATCAAATTGCAGAGGGACTCGCACAGGCGTTCTACTATCTTCACCATGACTGCACTCCGGCAATTGTACACAACTCCTTGAAGCCCAACAATGTATTGCTAAACAGTCATATGGAGGCCCGGATCTCTGATTTTTGCATGGCTAAGCTCCCGGACGACGCCATTGATTCCACTGCTTATATCTCCCCTAGTAAATTCTTCATTTATAGCTGTTCATATTCTTCTTTTCTTAAATATGTTGTTGTTCACCACCATTTATACTATAAGTTATTCATATTCTCTTTTTCCAATATGAACAATTTTGTAATTTTTTTATCATGATGATGAAGAACAATATTGAGAAACTAAATGAAAAATATGATATTTAAAAACATCTCTTCACTATTAAATAAAGGTTTTTATTCTTAATGTGTGTAATATTTATTTGAATGAATAATTAATTAAATTACTATTATTTGATTATTAGTATTTAAAATATTATATTATTATTATTGATTAGTTTTACTATACTCTTAATTATTTATTATTATTTTTATGTAATTTTTATATTTATTTGAATGAATAATTAAGTAAATTACTATTATTTGATTATTATTATTATTATTTAATATATTATATAATTATTATTATTGATTAACTTTATTATATTCTTAATTATTTATTATTATTTTTGTGTAATCTTTATATTTATTTGAATGAATAATTAAGTAAATTATTATTATTTAATTATTATATTATTATTTAAAACATTATATTATTATTATTGATTAAATTAAATTATTATTATTATTTAAACTAATCTATTATTATTAATTAATTTTGTTATATTATTTTATTTTTTAATTTCATACTATAATAATTATTACTTAAAAACAATTTTAAATTATTAAATATTAAACAATGTATTTTAACACTATAAAAAAATTTCTTTAATTATTGAAAAATGCATGTTATTATACCTGCCGCAAGCAGTGTATATTGTAATCAGCTGCAAGTCAAAATCTTTTGACTTTGTATTAGTTGCTCTCTATCAAAAAAATTAAAATCTGTTTTGTAAAGTATAACTTAGAGATTTGTAAAATATTTTTTTTAATTTTGTTAAAAAACTATTTTGTAAACAACTTATTGGTGCATAGATGATGTAAACTTTGGAATTTGGTATCTAGATTTGAGTTGACATGTGGCAACAATGACATCATAATAATAAAATTAAAAAAATAAAAATTATATCCCATTAAAAAATATTTTTTTCAATTTAAAATAATTAAATTTATTTTAAATTTAAATTATAAATTTATAATAAAATATAAATAAACTATTCTCACAACAATGAGATTAATTTATAGTCTTAGAAGCTATTATTTCTCATTTCCTATTTATGCTAGTCTATAAAAAAAACTCATATTTGTATAACATTATAAATTTATAATAAAATATAAATAAACTATTCTCACAACAATGATATTAATTTATAGTCTTATAAGCTATTATTTCTCATTTCCTATTTATGCTAGTCTATAAAAAAACTTGCATATTTTTATAACATAAGTCAAGAATATTACTAGAAGTATGTAAGGAAGCTTGAATATGCTTGTTTTATGCTACATTGCAATAACCTATATCGTATTTAAATGGATAGTTTTTAATTCATTTTTGTTTTAATTTCTTTCAAATTGTAATTATATTTGTTTTATCATATATTTTTATAGCAAAATTATCCTATTGCTATATATTTTCAATCTCTTCTTAGGAGGCAGGTACTAAGCAACTTTGTTGCTTATTCCACTTGTTTATACATGGTATATGTTGCACATTAAACTTATTTACTATGACATGTTTTATTGTGATCAAATACAATGAGACATAACAATGACTAATTGTAATGTCCCCGGTTTTGACCCCGTTTGCATGATGTACATAATGTAATTGATCGTGGTGAGGAGCTCAAGGCAAAAGCCCCACCATTGATTTGTGTGTGTATGTTTTGGGAATAGGGATAATTGCCGATGGTATGTCGTGCTATAAGGCACATTATAATTCGGCATCATGTAAACATGCACATCAATTAAAATAAACCACAACCAGCTACGGCAGTGCAACGTTGAATGAAAAGGGCATGGTTCCAAAGGATAAGGGGGTGGGGGATGTCAAACCTTGGTTATGGGGGAAAAACCCATATGTTTTGTCACCTTTGTTGTTGTCACCTTTTGTCTCATCCAACCTCTCCAACCTCTTCAATGTCTTGACTTTGTTAGTTAGGGGCAGTTATTGCATGAGGAAACGTGGGCATGGAAAAACGTGGGTTTTGGCAGGTTGCTGTCAGTATGGATAGTACGCATGCCCAATGGAGAACCGTCATTTCTCTCACGCCGGTCTTCATTCTCCGGATGGTCGGTTGCTCTCACGGCGAGTTTGTTCGTCCTCCGGATGGCCTGTTGATCCGCGCGCAGAGGTGAGGTTGTTTCCCCTCACGCACAGGCTGGAATCCTCACGCATAAACCATTGAGGTTGATTTCCCAGGTGAGAACCGTGCTCACTGTCTCTATTTTGGGGCTGTTGTTTTCCCCATGTTTTACTGGCCATGGTGCTCAAATTCGCTCTGGGCCATTGTGGATTTCCAATCTGTTGATTGAGATTTCCTCTGTCCATGCTTGGAGTTGGATTTTCCTTGTTCGGGACTGTATAAATTTCCCAGCCGTTACCTGGAAGGATTGTGTATGCTGTGGGCTATGGATTTCTAATCGGTGGGCTGAGTTTCCTTGTTTGGGGCCATGGATTGTTGTTCTCCATTTGTGGTGTGTTTGTGGCTGCGGAAGCACCCTGGTTTGGGTTGCAGCTGAGTTGTTTTGGCCACGTTAGGGCCAAAACCCACTCTGAGTTGCCTTGTAGGCTAGAGCTATGACTCACCTTTTGTTTGGGACTATCACCTGTCGTTTTGCTTCTTCACAAGGCTGCGAAGGGATTGTTTTGCTGCTAGTATGCAGTGGATAGTCTTCGGACTGTGCTGGCTTGGCTTGTTTGTTGAAAGCCTATGAAACCCAACTGTGTTGGTTTGCTGTTTGTGTCCCCTTGGCTATGTGGGAGCCTGTAATTGACCCTTATCCTTGGAAGAATCATGCCCAGCTCGGGGGTGGTAGTGTGCTGAGAGATTAATGAGCACGCTGGCCTATGGTTGGGTGGAACGTTGCAGCAACGTAGCTGGTTGCGAGTGAAGTCTTCATCAACAGATAAGTGCTGTTGTTACTTCTCCTCTGCAATTTATATATTGTATTATGTGAAATGATGAACATGATCAATGCTGGAAATGTGTTTGTGTTGCTTCCGCTGTATGATTGAAGAGTTTTGCATCGGTGTATGCTTGTAAGATTTAATTCCAGCATTGATTTCTTGATTATGCTCATGGGGCGGTTTGCCCGATCGTGTTTTGATGTTTGTCGCGTCCTCTTCGCCAGTCAGAGGGATGGGGATGTGACAGTATGGTATCAGAGCTCCTGGTTGCAATAGTGGGCCTCTATGGGCCATGAAAGTGCAGGGACAGACGCAGAACTTCTTCCTACCCAGCAGAAATCAGACTAGAAACTTCAAGAAAATCACCCAAGTGTTTGAACAGTCGGAAGGATTGGCGGAACTGAATTCCGCTGTAGCGGAAGGTTTAACGTTCTCCCATCCGACCGTTGCGGAAGGGATCACGGATTTAACCTCCGACGTTGCGAAAGAATTCCGGAAGTTCCAACGTTGCGGACGACGGAGCGATTCCACATCCGATTCGAAATTCGTCCGATTGCCGACGCAGCAGAAAGATTTAAAAATTTGGCTAGGTGTTGGAGAAATCAGAAGGGAGAGTGGTCCGACATCCGACGTTACGAGAGTTCGCCGACGTCCGACTGCCAAGTGGTTCTAAGTGCCAAATCAGAAGAGTCGGCAAAGTGGGTGTTCGCCGTTGTGGGCGAACCGGTGAAGTTTTCCGTCCGACGTTGCGGCTGTGAAAAGGGTTAGACCGCCGACGTAGTAATGGGTCCGATTGCCGACGAAAAAGAAATTTTGAAAATTTTCCTAAGTATTGGGGCAGTCGAAAGAGTTGATGAAGTCGACGTCCGCTGTTGCGGGTGAGGAAGCAATCAGGCTTCCGACGTCAGATTCATCCGACCTCCGATCGTCGACGTGTCGAAAGGGTTAAGGCTCAGAGTTAGTTCTCAAATCGAAAGAATTCGTGAAGTGAATCGGAAGGATTCGCCCTCTTGTAACCCGCCGTTGCGGACGGCGAAGCTATTCGGCATCCGATGTGAAAATCTGCCGACGTCCGACGGAAGTGCCAAACCGGAAGAACTGACGAAGTGTTCGTTCGCTGTTGCGGACGAGTTGGTGAAGTTTTCCGTCCGCCGTTGCGGAAACTGAAGGCATTTGCCGGCCGATCAAAAAGACTGCCGACGCTGCAAGAGAAAGTGCATCGGTCGGAAGAGGGGATGAAGTTCCTGTCCGCCATTGCGGAAGGTTTCGTGAAGTGGCCCGTCAGCCGTCGTTGCGGAAGAAAAATAATTCAGGCTTCCGATGTCATAAGTCAGCCGATGCCCGACGTTGATATTTCTCCAAGAAAAGAGCGGATGTCGGAAGGTTTGTAGCTTCCGGGGAGCCGCCGTTGCAGAAGGATCGAAGCTTCCACGGAGCCACCGTTGCGGAAGGATTGGAGCTTCCGGGGAGCCACCGTTGCGGAAGACAAAGGTTTCCGACAGCCGATCAGAGAGACAGCCGACAGCCGATTCTGCAAGGAAAATTCTGAGTTTTCCATGGGGTTTCTCAACAGATTTTAACTGTTTTCCAGTGGGATTTTTGACTGTTTCTCAGGGAATTTTCAGGGCTAAAAAAGGAGAAAAATGGCAGCGATCTAATGCGCCGGATTGCACTGAAATTAAAGATTTACAAAAAAGAAAAACGAGGGTGCTACCCTCGACCCGCCACAGCACAAGGGGGCAAGCCCCCTTGACCCCCTTCGTCCCTTGAGACGGTCATTCTTGTGAAACGAAAATCATATGCTTTGGGCAATTTAGTAAAAAAAACCCAAAATGCATAAAAGGTGAATGGTGCAATGGAAGTGAGATGGTTGAAGTTGGCAACCGAAATGTAGCTGTGTGTAAAATGCAAAGATTGGTGAAGGTCCTCATTCCTAGAAGTGGTGTGGTTTCCACATCCGAGGTCGGAATGACGCATGTGAATAGGCGTTGGAAAGCTTATCCAGTGAGGAACAAGGATAAGTGACTGGAATCTGAGCATGAAGTAGCAAAGTGCTAATGATGGCCGCTGTTGTCAAAAGGACAAACCTGGACAGTTGCATGCCCAGGGGCAGCAGAGACTATGAGGTCAACCAGCTGCTGTGTGGAAAAGTAGCTCCATGCAAGGATGAAAGACTTAAAAAGGGAACTTTTCCTTAAAACCCTATCTTGCTGATTATAACTACATTTCCTAAGTTATGCTTGAAATGCATGAGGATATGTATTGCATGCATAGGATATTGCATGATTGGTAAGATTATTGGAAATTATATATTATAATGTACCACTAATGATAATCATTGTTTTGATGTTGGCGTTAGTGGACAAACCAACGATGACATGGACCCGGATGAATATATTGCTGATGCTGATTAATGAGACCAGCAACCCTATGAAGAAAGGGATAAGGAAACGAGTCCATAACAAAAGTTGGTGAGCAAATTCTGCAATCCCGTGCAAAGGACCATCCAAATTGGTCATGTCAAGGGTGTAAGTATGACCCATGTAGGTAAGAGTTTGCTTATGGAAAATTCCATGGATTGGTACAGGTGAGAGACCCCATACCATGTGAATATTGGAATGTAGACAGGTGTCATGCCTATATATGTTGATGATATTGATTATAGTAATCCATCCTATATGAATTAGTCATGGTTAGGCCATGCACGGTATATTGAATGCAAGATAGCATGAATGGATATGCATTAGAAAGATTGCAATGGATGTATGCATATGAAGGGTGTGAGTGACTGATTGCATAAGGGTAGGTGCAATATTACGATGTATTGCATGAATGCATTAAGATGAATGCATGTGATATGCGGACTAACTAATGGCTGAAATGATGAATTAATGATAATTCTGGAACTGTTTCGAAGGTTGTTATGAATGCAGGATAGTCATGATCAACTGGCTGCTAGAAATGCTCTATTGAAGAGCAGGGTGGTATGAATGATACGCCTGTGAAGTAAGGAGTATCTAACCACTTCATTTAAATTGCATGAATGCTGTGACTATACCTTGCAATGTTAGTATGATAATGATTGCATGACGTAAATGAGCTTTGATAATATTGATGTGACTAACAGCTGGAAGTATTTGAATTTTATAAATTCTGAAAATGCTTCAATGATGGTTGTAGCAATGAGATAGTATATGCATCCAGGCTTACCAAGTGTTTGGTTGATTGAAACTTATGTTTCAGGTAGATTATTTCAAACATGACAGTGAGAGGTAAGTTCCTGACCACTGCCAGAATCTACCATATGATATGCATAGTAGGTTGTTAAATTCGAATTGTGAATTTCGGATTTGAGAAATTGCTGACAACTACTAGTCACTATTGGCTTGCACAAGATTGTGTTTGGTTGGTTGAAATTCATGTTTCAGGTAGATTATTTCGAGCATGGCATTGAGAGGTAAGACCCTGACCAATGCCATAATCTACCATTTATGAGAAGAAATCTCATGGCGGTGAAAGTAGTTGATATACGTAATGAGTTGTTCAACTTGAATTATGGATTTCGGATTTAAGAAAGTGCTAACGACTACTAATCATTGTTGGCTTGTGTGAGATTGTGTCAGGAGGGACACATGGTAAGTGGGTATTCATGTTACAATAGTAAGCATAAAATTATAATGGGCATAGTAATGCTGCTTACAGGAGACCCACAATTGAGCAAGTCAATTTCTATAGTAGATAGAATCACAAATTCTTATTGAATTCGATTGCTAATGTCATTGCTTGGTTATGGAACAATCAATTTGGATAGTAGTATCAGGTAATGATTGACTGTTTGGCTATTTGATGAATGTGTCAGGGGTACACACGGCAGGAAGACCATGTACGATGGCCTGCAGAAGCCAAACTTCATGGGAAGGTTTTCCCTTATCTCGGAAATGGGTTTCGGGTGAAACGCCATTGGACATTTTGAAAATGTCTCATATGCACTGCATGTTTGGTAGTAACATGAGTGAGATGGCATGGATTATGTCGGTGAGACATGTGTGGATACGGTCTGTGTTGGGGGCTTGGTTTGGTTGGTTAAACTTGGTGATTGGAAACCACACAGACAGAGCTAGAGGGCTGACTTTCTTCACCACAACCCCGGGATAGCACTAGAAAGGGAATGCAGGGCCTGAGGGACTGTGTAGCAGAGAAGGGATTGATTCCTTGTGTTGGGTGTGTGTGGGTGTCTTGGAAGTCAGGTTAGTTCTGGTGTAGGTGTTCCTAGCTCTGCAGCGAGCTCACCAGCTTAGCATTCAGACTTTCCCAACTCCTTGACGGTGCCTAACATATACAAGGGCATACTGCGATGGAAAATGGATAAGTGTTTTGTAACCCTTGCTATGAATATGCATGCTTAATTATTAAATTCCATATGCAGAACATGTCTTGTTTTATTTCCATGATGACTGATTGCTTAAGTATGCATAGGGCCTGCATGGCACACACCGGGAATGGGTGCACACTTTTCCGATGTCGGATCATGAAAGGATTTTCAATATTGATTGCACTCTAGGGGGTGGACGCACTCCTAGTGTCTCAATACTTGATAGTGAATGATATGGAATGTGATTATAGTTTTAAGCAATAATGCTGATGAGTTCGCTTGTATTGCTTGTGTTGCTTGTGTTGACATGCTAAAGGTAAAGGTAAAGGTAAATGGTAAATGGTTGTTGTGAGGGGTTGCGGAGTAAGGGTTATTGTGCATATAAGTGCATGTTGATATAAGTGTATGTCGGTGTAAGTGTATGATGGGCTGTGATATGCCTAAGGATCCATATTAGATCCTAGACCTGGAAATGGTCATGATAAAGTTCCAAGCCCAGTTGACATGGTTATGTACTGGCTGGACATTAATTATTTGATGTTGAGGAAAAGCCTGCGTGCTCACCTAACATCTAAGTCCATAGGTGATCCCAAGGCTTGCAAAGCGAAGCAGGATCCTGTGGACGAATGAGGAAACACACAATACAGATAAGTATTGGATTATTTTGCTTATGACTAAACATGTGTATATGATTTGGTTATGATGTTTTATCTCTAGAACAAGATAAAACTGATGAGAATAAACTAAACATGTGAATCTATTCAATGTTGGATATAGGTATCGCTGGGAGCGAGGACTATGAAAGCATCCTAGGGATGCATGTGGACATGTGACTGTCCTGGAAAGCTCGGGTTGAGCGGTAATGAAAAGGTGCTAGTAGGACGGGGGAGTCCTAGCAGCCGAGACAAATCATGTGGAGAGACTCCATGGTTTAGAGGTCTGGAATAGACCAAAGACACTAAGTGTCATGACCAAGAAGGATTGGTCCAGCATTCACGGTGAAGTGAAAGAGGTTGAGAGCATGAAAAGCCACAGTGATGGTGTGGGTTCCAGGATGGAACAAAACAAAGAGGAGAAAAACTCTTACTGCTCTCTCTTGCCTTTTGATTATATATATATGTGTGTTTATGCATTGTGAAAACAAAGAATTGTTGAATGCATGTATGATTGAGAATGGAATGTGTGTATTTGCTTAAAGTGAATTTGTGAATACTGGAATAGTCAATACCCTGCCCATGAATGGACATGAATGAGCTCATGTGCCTGTTGGGGGAAGGCATGAAAAATATGAAAGTCTCCTTAATGAGGCTTGGACTGTCATGCCAATTGGGTAATTAATTGACTGATTTTAATGTCTATATTATGCTTGGTCTGATAGAATTTCAATGGTGCATTTCACAGGTGAGAAAATTGAAACCAGGTGGTGCACATTGATTATGGCAGCAGATCAAAGGCTGTTGGACTTAGCTGGAAGTCTCCTTCAAGTGATTGCCAAGACCCAAGAGAACCTTGGGGAGATGCTCAAGATACAGAAAAGGCAGAGTGAAATGAACCACCAGATTTTGCAAGACTCTATTGGGTTGCAAAGGGAGGTGAAAATCCTTCTGGGAGCAATCGGCAAAGGAAAGGAAGGCGGATCAGTAGTGGGACAATTGTCCAAGCGACCCGATAAGAAACGGTCCAGGCATGAAGACTCAAAGGAAATTGAGCAGGTAAAGATGAAGCAGTAGTGAGATGCTGGAGATGCGGAGGACATCATTTACGCCGGGACTACCCAATGAGGGAACGTGATGAGGGCAATAGCTGCAAAGTTCGTAGACTTCGGGATCAGCAGGAAGCTGTAAACCAACAGGAAAAGTCCATGGAAGCCGAGGGGCTTGGTCGTGAACGTTCAAAGCAAATGATTGCACGTGGGACAGATCTGCAATTTTGAAATTTTGATGTGCAATTGTATATGTATTGTATATATGTAATGGAACACCGAGGACGGTGTTATTCCAAGGGGGAGGGGAATGTAATGTCCCCGGTTTTGACCCCGTTTGCATGATGTACATAATGTAATTGATCGTGGTGAGGAGCTCAAGGAAAAAGCCCCACCATCGATTTGTGTGTGTATGTTTCGGCAATAGGGATAATTGCCGATGGTATGTCGTGCTATAAGGCACATTATAATTCGGCATCATGTAAACATGCACATCAATTAAAATAAACCACAACCAGCTACGGCAGTGCAACGTTGAATGAAAAGGGCATGGTTCCAAAGGATAAGGGGGTGGGGGATGTCAAACCTTGGTTATGGGGGAAAATCCCATATGTTTTGTCACCTTTGTTGTTGTCACCTTTTGTCTCATCCAACCTCTCCAACCTCTTCAATGTCTTGACTTTGTTAGTTAGGGGCAGTTATTGCATGAGGAAACGTGGGCATGGAAAAACGTGGGTTTTGGAAGGTTGCTGTCAGTATGGATAGTACGCATGCCCAGTGGAGAACCTTCATTTCTCTCACACCGGTCTTCATTCTCCGAATGGTCGGTTTCTCTCACGGCGAGTCTGTTCATCCTCCGGATGGCCTGTTGATCCGCGCGCAGAGGTGAGGTTGTTTCCCCTCACGCACAGGCTGGAATCCTCACGCATAAACCATTGAGGTTGAATTCCCAGGTGAGAACCGTGCTCACTGTCTCTGTTTTGGGGCTGTTGTTTTCCCCATGTTTTACTGGCCATGGTGCTCAAATTCGCTCTGGGCCATTGTGGATTTCCAATCCGTTGATTGAGATTTCCTCTGTCCACGCTTGGAGTTGGCTTTTCCTTGTTCGGGACTATATAAATTGCCCAGCCGTTACCTAGAAGGATTGTGTATGCTGTGGGCTATGTATTTCTAATCGGTGGGCTGAGTTTCCTTGTTTGGGGCCATGGATTGTTGTTCTCCATTTGTGGTGTGTTTGTGGCTGCGGAAGCACCCTGGTTTGGGTTGCAGCTAAGTTGTTTTGGCCACGTTAGGGCCAAAACCCACTCTGAGTTTCCTTGTAGGCTGGAGCTGTGACTCACCTTTTGTTTGGGACTGTCACCTGTCGTTTTGCTTCTTCACAAGGCTGTGAAGGGATTGTTTTGCTGCTAGTATGCAGTGGATAGTCTTCGGACTGTGCTGGCTTGGCTTGTCTGTTGAAAGCCTGTGAAACCCAACTGTGTTGGTTTGCTGTTTGTGTCCCCTTGGCTATGTGGGAGCCTGCAATTGACCTTTATCCTTGGAGGAATCATGCCCAGCTCGGGGGTGGTAGTGTGCTGAGAGATTAATGAGCACACTGGCCTATGGTTGGGTGGAACGTTGCAGCGACGTAGCTGGTTGCGGGTGAAGTCTTCATCAACAGATAAGTACTGCTGTTACTTCTCCTCTGCAATTTATATACTGTATTATGTGAAATGATGAACATGATCAATGCTGGAAATGTGTTTGTGTTGCTTCCGCTGTATGATTGAAGAGTTTTGCATCGGTGTATGCTTGTAAGATTTAATTCCAGCATTGATTTCTTGATTATGCTCATGGGGCGGTTTGCCCGATTGTGTTTTGATGTTCGTCGCGTCCTCTTCGCCGATCAGAGGGATGGGGACGTGACACTAATATTTACCTTTAAGAAACATTGTTTAATTGACGAATCTTTAAAAATTTAAAAAATTGCAAATATGGCACAATATTCTAAATGGAGAGATACAAGCAATAGGAGATCCAATAGTAAGTGAATGTGTCTATTCTCCACTTATGGTAGCTTTTCCTCACTCCAATGAATCAAATATATAGCTCTCTATAATAATAAAAAAGTGCATCAAGTGCTTCAAGAAATTAAGTTGGTTGCTATTTAAAGAATGTGTTCAATCACCTCCATCTATTCTATGAAATATATAAGGCATGAGATGTTTTATATGTTTCTTAACCTTTCAAAAGCACTCTTTAAAAAAATATCATTTTATCTTCCCAGTAGTTTAATGATGCAAGAGCATTGGCTATCAAGGCCAAATACTAGATTTCTGATTAGACCCTAAGGTCTTGACATTTTCCCAAGGAGGGGTTTATTGTAAAACTATTATAAATATCCTCTAAAAAATGTATTTCTAGATAGCAGGCATAGGAATATTTTTGCTGTTGAAGAGTCATAGTTTGTTAGTGCCAGTAGGAGTGAGTGCGCACCATGACTCCCTGCGTGGAGATCAAGACGCAACGTCTTTGTTTGAGACAGGGACGTTTCCATCATGCTCTATTTTGTTTGTTTTAGGTTTCAGCTTAGGTTAATTATGCAGAGTAGAGAAGAAGTAGGGGTTTTGTTCTTCAGTCCTGTCCTTCTTGGTTAGAATCCCATTTGCAGAAAGATGGACATACTTGCGTCTGGTTCTGCTTGTAAATATTTTGAGAAGACGAAGGAAGGCGAGCCGAGTGGTGTGCGTCTGTGTTTGCTTAATAGGAAGAGTAGTTGTGTGTTTGCAGTGTTATAGGCCTCTATGAATTTACTGTTTGAACTATGTGTCTGTGTAGAGCTGAATTCGACAGTTTTTTGAACATCTGTGTATTTATGTAAAATCATTGATTCACGCATGAACTTATGTTGGTGCCTAATATTCTGGAGTGGGGATATACTTATGTTGGTGTGGTCGGATGCTCACAGTTGGTTGACGTGGATTTTAGCTTGTATTTCTGGCCGCTAACTTGAGAACTGTTTACTAATTATGGTTTTTAGGGTTCCCACTCAGCAACCAAAGCTGGATTCACTAAGACTCTTAGGTTATAACTGAGAAGGTCTTTTCCATTTAACTAGGGTTTTTTTCTAGGATTTAATCTGTTGTGACCTGTCATTTCATTTGGACTTCTCTGCACATGTAGTTGCATTCTACTATGGTTTTTTAGGATTCTCCAGATAATGGGTCGGAATAAATCGAACCCTACCTCACGGGACACATGTTCGGTTAATCAGTCTATCACTACCTCACAGGACTCAGGTTCTACTAGTCAGTATGTCACTATACGGGATGGTACTATTAAACACTTTGATTCCCCTGTCATCCTACAGTTGGGGTCTGACCTTAGGCCGGGCCACGGTCAGTCTCTTGTTTATCCGGCAGATAAAGAGGGTTTAGCTGACATTTTAAAAAATAAATGTGTTAAAAGGAAGAGTTGCCCTCTCAACCTTGCATTAGGGGATGAAGTGTAGATAGTGAACGGCATTCCTCTTTTGGACTTGACTTTGGTTGGTCGTTTTAGAGGTCGTGGTATTTCTATGAGAAATTTTAGTGTGTGGTCTAAGAAAATTTGGTTTCCGCTCCTCAGTTACGTCCCAGACTATTTTTCCCTAACAAAAGGGTGGTTTGCAATTATTTTTCAAAATTTTGTGGACTCAAATCTTATTCTTAAGGGGAACTGGTTGTTGGGAAAAGTTGTTTTCATTTTATCCAAGTGGACACCTTCTTTCAATGTTGGTACTTCTAAACTAGCTCGGCAATCGACCTGGTTCAAGTTGTCTTGTTTACTTCATCAACTACGGTCCGAATAAATTTTGAGCTCATTGGTAATTCCATTAGTACTTTCATCAAAGTTGATTTCTCATTTTTAGATTTTGGTCTGGTGATGGTGGCCAAGATTCTAGTCGAAATTGATTTACATGAAGGTTTATGGGAATAAATGACCATCTCAAAAAGGGTTATTCACCACAAGAAAACCTTGGACTATATCGATATTCCATTTCGATGAAACAAATGTCACATCTATGGTCATGTGGTCAAATAATTTAGTTTTCCTTTCTCTAGTCATTTTTGACACAATAATCATATCGATCTTGAACCTGTTTCTTCCCCGGTGGATGGGAATCTTTCGATAGCGTCTATTCAGTCTTCGACAGAGGTTTTCCTTTCGTTGGTAGCTAACTCAGGCGGATTACCTGTTGTCTATCTAGGGCCCAATATTGTTGATGCTGACAATGGACTCGTGTTTTTATCTTACGAATTAAAAAAACATAAAATGCATAGAGACGAAATGTCTTACAACGTAAAGATATGCTAATGCATAAAGTAACAAATCACCAAACTAAAATCTAATAAAAAAATCATGTTAAAGTGTATGATAAAAAATACAAAGTAATAAACATAAAAATATTAAATTGTACCACATAAAATAAAGGGTAACGTATACACACTATTTTATCTCCACACACATTTTAATAAATAGAATATGCAATGGGATATATTTTATTATTCTAATAAATGAAATATGATGTATAGAGACGAAATGCCTTACAAATCATTATGTTGAATTATTTTATACAAAAGTAATCAACAAACTAAAAACTAATAAAAAAAATTATGTTAAAGAGTATGGTAAAAAATACAAAGTAATAAAACTAAAAATGTTAAATTGTACCACATTAAATAAAAGATAAAGTATACACACAAATTGATCTCCACAAATATTTTAATAAATGGAATATGTAATAGGATATATTTTATTATTCTAATAAATGGAATATGATGCATAGAGATGAAAATCTTTATTACTTAAAAATATGCTAACTTATAAAGTAATGAATTGTTTTGTTGAATTATTATTTTTTTCAGGAGAAAACTAACTTATTTTTTATATTCATTGAGTATCAAAGGAACCGATTAAATAGCAGTGATATCAAAAATATCAATCCCATAACAGATCATATGCAAATAGGGAATAAAGTAGCCACTATAGCCAAATAGAGCGGAAGAAAACAAACATCAATTCTCTATGATGATTACCAATCACTTCTAAAGAGAGCACAAGAAGAATCCAGCATGTTTATCGAGGGAGGCACTCAGGGGAGCGACTAAAAGAGATGTTCTTCCTTAGAGGAGGACAGGAAGACATCTGTATTCATCCATTAATGCCAAGATGCATGCTAAAAAAAACATAAGTATTTAAACTCCTTTAATGAAGCTCTAGAAGATATGAATCTCACCTCCCCAATATTGCTACCTTCATAGACTTCTATGTAAGATAAGAAACCAAAGGCATAGAAAACTTTTATACACAAGTAATCAACAAACTAAAAACTAATAAATAAATAAAATTACAAAATAATAAAAATAAAAATATTAAATTCTACTACATAAATTAAAAAGTCAGTATAAACACGATTTCATAAAAATAAAGAGTGAAGTATAGAAACTATTTTATCTTCCCATATTTTAATAAATGAAATATGTAATGGGATACATTAATTATTATTCTAATAAGTATAATATGTGATAAGATATATTTTATTATTGATATATATATCATACACTTTAAAATGTATAACATATATCACATTGCATATTTTGGTTAATCAATTTTCCATCATGATTACCAACCACTTCTAAAGAGAGCATAAGAAGAATCCAACATGTTTATCGAAGGAGGCACTCAGGGGAGCGACTAAAAGAGATGTTCATCCTTAGAGGAGGACAGGAAGACAACTATATTCATCCATTAATGCCAAGATGCATGCTCAAAAATACATGAATATTTAAACTTCTTCAATGAAGCTCTAGAAGAATTGAATCTCGCCTCTTCAATATTGCTACCTTCATAGACTTCTATGTAAAATAAGAAACCAGAAGCATAGAAAACTTTTATACACAAATAATCAACAAACTAAAAACTAATAAATAAATTAAATTACAAAATAATAAAAATAAAAATATTAAATTCTACTCCATAAATTAAAAAGTCAAGTATAAATACTATTTTATTTTTATTTCATAAAAATAAAGGGTGAAGTATAGAAACTATTTTATCGTCCCATATTTTAATAAATGAAATATGTAATGCGATACATTAATTATTATTCTAATAAGTATAATACGTGATAAGATATATTTTATTATTGATATATATATCATACACCTTAAAATGTATAACATATATCACATTGTATATTTTGGTTAATAATATATATATATATTAATTCTTAAAAATATAATATTAAGATGTAGAATTTTATTATGTAAAAGAAAATTAAGTTAAGAAATAATAATGATATTAAATTTGGTTATATTAAATAATGAAGAGATGTTTGATATTAGAAATTATGTGTAATATGTATTTCATTAGTTCATGATATTAATTTAATTAATTTAAGATTGAGTGGGCACGTCTCTTTTCTTTTTATAAAGTGGACTATTTTGATTTTTATTTTTTTTTTGTTGATGGTCTTTGTCTTTGTCTATTGTCTTTTGGTTTAGTTATCGACTTATCTTTTTTGGTCTAAAATTTGTCATTGTACGTCTTTTACATATACTTCAATAAAAAATAATTTTTTTTTTAAATTAATCAAATCAAACCAATAAAAAATCTTAATTCAAAATTGTATTAAACAAAGAATATGTGTACAATATCAATGCGAGAATAGAGACTAAAGTATGTGTACTATGGTATCTTCACAAATTTTCTAACAAGTGGAATATGTGATGGGACATAAATTAAATTGTTTTACACAAAAATAATCAACAGATTTGTTTTGGATGTTGAATAAGATAATAAATAGCAACATATTTGAAGTTGCAAAAGTCTCTGAACCTTTTGAATAAAACTTCTAGATTAATATTATGAAAGTGGAAATAATTATTTTCTAGTTATTAAATAGTGGATACTAATTATAAAAATTTGAAAGAAAGGTAATAAAAAATAGAAGCAGAAAATAAAATATAGGATTTATGTTAGATATTTCCAACCATCTATTTAGAATAAGATATTTATAACCAGGTTATTGACATAGGTTAACTTCTATAAGAGATTCATTCTTTTGTATATTTTGAATGCAAACATTGAGGTTTTGATGAGTTCATTGATTCATTCTTACAAACACAAATCTTGTAATATTGACAATATTGATGAAAGACATTGATTATATACATAATTTATGGCAAGAAATCATTTATTATGAGAGAAGGATAATTGATCTCAACCATAAACCATGACACATGACCAAAACAAGAGGTCAATTCAAAAAAATCGTGTGCTTGAAAATGAGGTGTACTCAAACTTGATCTAGATACATTATTGACAAGTTTATGCTAAATAAACAACAACATAAATATATTATTGCATGGTTAAAAAGGAAGCATAGTCACAATCGACTTTCACTAAATGAAATAACAATAGATTTCGTGAAGACCAAAAAAAATCAATTTCTTCATGATAAGAATTCTTATTCCATTTGATACAAATGATGTACCTTAAACTTATTTACTATGACTTTTTTAATGTGTTTAATTAGAATGAAACATGCAATGCTTATGAAGTAAAAAAGGCAAGTAAAATAGAATTAAAAAAATCATATGTATTATGAACTAAGCATTTTTTGAAAACAAGATTTATAATGACTTATTCTATTTATGCATGTCAGTATTTATATTTATGCATGTGAGTATTTACACTCAGTATTAGGTGGTCATTGTATTCACTAACAAGTGAAAGCTTTCTCTCGCAAAACATTTGATTAGTTGCATGGTAGTGTAAGATGATAGATGCCTAATATGAGGAGAGTGTAACACAAATATATACCATGATCAATGCAATTCTTCGTTGTGTGGATACTAGTATTGCATTTATACAAGAATTTATGTGCAAAGGTTAATGTCCACAACTCTCCATTATCCATATGGATTATGATTGTGATATTAGATCTTACATAAAATTGAAAAAATGGTCTTTGTCCAAGTTTTAGTTAATTTATTTTATATTTACGATTTTGGTAGAAATGTGTATCGGTTTCAATGATCTTTTCCATGTTTTTGAGATCTTGGGCTCAATTTGATATCATCAAGGAATTTCCAAGGTCATTTTTAGGTAACACTGTTGTTATGGATGAATCTTTAAAAAATTACAAACATGGAAGAATCTTGTAAATGGACACATAAAGTAGTAGGGGATCCTAAGTACATTATAGTAAGTGGATGTGTTTATGCTCCATTTATTCTAGATTTTCCTCACTCTAGTGAATCAAATATCTATCTCTCCATAAAAACAATTGCATCAAGTTCTTGAAGAAATTGAATTTGTTGTTATTTAAAGGATGGGCTTGATCACCCCCTCTATTCTATAAAATCTATGAGGCAATGCTTTCTATGTTTCTTAACTTTCTGAAAAAACTCTTTAAAAAGTACCAATTTTTCTTCCCACTAATTTAAGTAACTAGAAATTAACCAATTTATAATATATTTAAACTATATTTTAATGACACAATAATTCATAATTAGCTAAAAAAAACTAATTTATAATATATTTAAACTATATTTTAATGACAGAATACTTCATAATTAACAAAATATTGAGGAAACTTGAATCATGCGTATGATTCAATTAAGGGTGGAGTTTTAATTTGTTACAAGTGCTCCCATTCCTTCCAAATAATGAAAATGATGTTGACAAAATAAAGGCAATGCTTCTTATCCAATTGGTTTTTCATGCACAATAAGTAATAAATATCTTGATGTCACCTTTTTAAAGTTCTTCATGAACGAAGTATATCCGAGTTTAATTATTCAAATGGATTTTTGCTTTCAAAGATACAAATTCAGGACAATTTTGTTTAAAAAAATCTCTAAAAGATTTAAATATATTAGTATTGAATGAAAAAAATTGTTGAAATATATGGATTTAAACATTAAACAATAAACCCCTCGTGGTTTAAATTTCCTAAAACAAAGATATACACTAGAAAACTTGATAAATCTCTACATGATTATTAAATATTTACAGTTTTTATCCATATTTAGCAATTTTCCCCTTTTCCCAACCTTTTTTGCTAAATTAAAGATCGAAACTAACATATTTCTAACCTTCTTCAAACCATATAATATTATCACCATTTATATTGTTCTTTGAGATCGAATAAAATTATACAATCTACTAAAAATTAAACTGCAAAATCTTGCTAATACCATATTTATTTACCATTTATAACGAACTTGAAATGATTTTTGAAACTCTCTGACTAAATTTGATGTTCCAATGATCAAATATATAATTCCAAGCCATTTTAATGCTACATTGCATTCTATGTATTTTAGAAAAATATTGCAAGAATTTGAACAAGACACATTAACTAGAGACATTAACAAGACACATTGAAGCTTTGTAATATTTATGCCTCTACTAGAGATATAACTTCACTTGAACTACATAAAATCAAGTATTTTTCTACATAAAATATACCGCTCCTTTATTCGAACTCCATTAGTGTGTCTCTCAATAAAATCTTATGACTGATGGAGTCTGTGAGTGTTGGTGCCTAATATTCTAGAGTGGGGAGATACTTATGCTGGTGTGGTAGAAGGCTCACAGTTGGTCGACGTGGATTTTAGCTTGTATTTATGGCCGCTAACTTGAGAATTGTTTACTAATTATGGTTTTAGGGTTCCCACTCAGCAACCAAAGTTGGATTCACTAAGACTCTTAGGTTGTAACTGAGAAGGTCGTTTCCATTTAACTAGGGTTTTTTTCTAGGATTTAATCTGTTGCGACCTGTCATTTCATATGGCCTTCTCTGCACATGTAGTTGCGTTATACTGTGGTTTTTTAGGATTCTCTAGATAATGGGTCGGAATAAATTGAACCCTACCTCATGGGACATGGGTTCTGCTAGTCAGTCGGTCACTACCTCACAAGACTCAGGTTCTGCTAGTCAGTCTGTCACTATAGAAGATGGTACTACTAAACACTTTGATTCCCCTTCCATCCTGCAGTTGGGGTCTGACCTTAGGCCGAGCCACATTCAGACTCCTGTTTATCCGACAGATAAAGAGGTTTTAGCTGACATTTTAAAAAAGAAATGTGTTAAAAGGAAGAGTTGCCCTCTCAACCTTACATTGGGGGATGAAGTGTAGATGGCGAACGGCATTCCTCTTCCAGACTTGGCTTTGGTTGGTCGTTTTAGAGGTCGTGGTATTTCTGTGAGAAATTTTAGTGTGTGGTCTAAGAACATTTGGTTTCCGCTCCTTAGTTATGTCCCAGACTATTTTTCCCTAACAAAAGGGTGGTTTACAATTATTTTTCAGAATTCTGTGGACTCCAATCTTATTCTCAAGGGGAACTGGTTGTTGGGAAAAACTGTTTTCATTTTATCCAAGTGGACACCTTCTGTAACGTCCCCGACCCTTCGACCAGCGAAGAGGACGTTACCAAACCCTTATTTATCTAGGCAACTAGCCCCATGAACATACATGCATAAAAAAAACTAACTGAAATGCTTTGAATTAAAACATGCCTACATTGTTACCATACAGCAGAAGCAAAACCATACATTCAAGAATTCAACATGTTCAACATTTTTATCAAACAACAAAATACAATTTGCAGAGATGAGATATTCAAGAATACTTATCTTATCAAGAATTCGTCTGTCAACCAGCTACGACGCTGCAACGTTCCACCCAACCATAGGCTAGTGTGCTCCTTAATCTCTCAGCAACACTGCCACTCCTGAGTTGGGCATTATTCCCCAAGGAATAAGGAACTAATTAGGATCACACATAGCCAAAGGTACACAAATTAGCCAAGCCAACACAGTTGGGTTTATCAGGCCATCAGGGAGCTGGCAAAAGCTAAATGCTAAGCTGGTGGTCTCACTGAAGAGCTAAGGACACCTAAACCAGAACTAGCCTGACTTCTAGGACACCCACATGCACCCAACACAAGGAATCATTCCCTTCTCTACTACACAGTCCCTCAAGCCCTGACTTTCCTTCCAGTGTTATTCAGGGGTTGTGTAGAAGAAAGCCATCCCTCTAGCTCTGTCTATGTGGCTCCCAACCACACCAGGTTTATCAAGCATACCAATCCTTCATTCCCACTCCAATACGGTCAAAAGACCAACCACTGCATACACACAGCCAAAAAAGCAATTCACAACTCTGGGGAAGAAAAATCAAACACGACAGAACAACCGAGGTGAAATTTAGGTAATACATAGCCCTGACTGGGAAATTTGATTCCTGAGTCGTTCTTGACCCTATCGTGGCCAAAACGACTCAATAAGAACCCATAACAAACCAAAACCATGGGGAAACCAACAGCGATTTCTCAGCTGCGTGAGGAAGGAAAAACAATCTGCGTGGAGGTGAAATCCAAGCCTGCATGTAAGTATAAAATGTCTAGGAACCCCAATCGTAAATGAGAACCCACAAAAACCCAAAACATGAATGGCACATACACAGGAAAATCGTGAATGCCAGAAAACGGCTCTCCCAACTCTCTGTGTGAGGAAATAATGAAGAATGGTGTCATGGTGCTTTCCCTGCCCACGTGAGGGTGAATGAGTCTGCTGGTGGAGTGTGCATGTAGGCAAGGACTCACAGTCCTGCCACACACCACTGCCCAGCAATAACTACCCAACTAACATCAGAGGCTTTAATGTGGTAGTTGACTGAGTGAGACAAGGGAAAGGCGAGTAAGTCAAAAAGGGTGGGTGACAACTAAATGGGTTTAACAGCTGACACTTGGATTTTCCCCATTGGCCCAAAGTTTAATAATTCCCCCTCCTTATCCTTAGGAAAAATCATGCCCTTTTCATTATGGTTGCATTGACATAGCTGGTTGGGGTTCATTTTAATTAAAATGCATAATTACATGATGCCAGAATTAATAGTGTGCTGGATATCACGATATACCATCAGCAATGATTTCAATCGCCGAAACATAAAACAACCAAATCGATGGTGGGGCTTTTGCCTTTAGCTCCACACCACAATTAATTAAAATATATACATCATATACATTTAATGCAAATAGGGCCAAAACCAGGGTGTTACACCTTCTTTCAATATTGGTACTTCTAAACTAGCTCGACAATCGACCTAGTTCAAGTTGTCTGGTTTACTTCATCAACTATGGTCCAAATAAATTTTTGATCTGATTGGTAATTCCATTAGTACTTTCATCAACATTGATTTCACATTTTTGGATTTTGGACTGATGATGGTGACCAAGATTCTAGTTGAAATTGATTTACATGAAGGTTTATGGGAAGAAATGACCATCTCAAAAGGGGTTAATCACCACAAGCAAACCCTGGACTATATCGGTATTCCATTTCGGTGCAACAAATGTCACACCTATGGTCATGTGGTAAAGAATGTAGTTTTCCTTTCTCTAGTCATTTCTGACACAATGATCATATCGATCTTGAACCTGTTTCTTCCCTAGTGGATGGGAATCTTTCGATAACGTCTATTCAGGCTTCGACAGAGGTTTTCCTTTCGTTGGTACTTAACTCATGCGGCTTACCTGCTATCTCTCTAGGGCCCAATATTGTTGATGCTGACAATGGACTCATGTTTTTATCTTTGAATTTCCATTTTGTTGCATACTTATTCAATATTGAGGGGTAAAAAGGTACGCATGTATCCTATCCGGATTCTTTTCTTACTGAAAAAGGGAAATCATTGGGAGCACAGGGTTTATTATCCCCTTCTTTACTGACTACGAACGCTCATTTTTCAATAATGAATTCTTCTTTAGCTATCCTAAAGTCTACCACATCTGATGATGTTCCCTGTAATCTATACTCTTTTATGGATTCACATGCCCTAATTTCAAGGGAAGAGGGGTTCATAGGATCCCTTTTTCTACAAGCTCATTTTTCCCACCCTTGAAAAAGTCTAGTTCACTAGGACCCTACTTAGCTTACTATATTCCACTTAATCCTATACATTATCTTCTTCCAACTGAGGAGGCTCCTCTTTGCAATCATAACCTGCTTTCAGAAGAAGGCTCACTATCCTTTTTCACCTCATATGTATTCTTAAGTTCCCCTATAATTATTTCCATACTTCCTTTTCCCTCACCATATCCTTCTGATTTTGTCTCACCCTCCCTCGATTTCCCCATAGCCCCTCCTTCTACTCTTTTGCATTTCCTGGTACTTTCCATTACTTCTCCTCTGGATTTACCTGGCACTCCCACAAAGGTAAGTGTGGAGATACCTAAACCTGATGTTGATAATCCAAGGTATCTCCTTCGCTCTCAATCTTCCTCGAAGGATCCTATTCAAAGGGGTTCGAGACCTGCTATGTCCAACAACTCTTCTCCTAGACTCAAAGGCGTACTTTCAGTTATGGATAAGGCTAGACAACAATGTGCTAGAGACATTTCCATTGGCAAGCAACATACTATTTCAGGGGCACTTAGAGAACAGCCCCAAAAACTTGTTTTTTCTTAATGATCTTCCTCTCCTTGAATTATATTGGGATTGGAAAACCCTTTAAGAAACTATCCCTAAAAAGGCTAGTCTTGTTACATCACCTTGTTATGTTGATGCTACAAGAAACTATCTTCTGGAGATGCTATTATTTCTGAGTTGTGTCTTCTTTTCTGTGGTTGGTATTTTTGTTGCACTCATGCTATTGGTCGTTTTGCTGGTGTGATTACGGGATGGTCCAGAAAATACTTACTATGCACTAATTCTTGGTTTGTTACCTCAGGGCTCAGTTCTACATTATTCTCATAGGAATTCAGGCAATCTTTCACTATCCTGAACACTTATGGACCTAATGTTTGCAAACCTGAGTACTGGAATAGACTTCTCAACTATGGATTACACTGTTTAGACAGACTTGTTCTGGGTGGTGACCTAAACTTCTCTCTTGGTGAAGCTGAAACCTAGGGCCCTAAGGATATCAAGGATCCCTTAACATATTAATTCTTCAGGTTACTAGATGAGAAAGGTCTTATCGTCCTTCCTCCTGTTCATTTTAAGCCTACTTGGAGTAATAAGCGAGTGCGGGAAGACTATGTTTCTAAAATATTAGACAGATTTCTTTTCAAGGACAATACTGATCGTTTGGATCCCTGCATTCAACAATGGATTGGTGAGGGTGGGTTCACTGATCATCACCCTGTATTCTCAGATTTCAGATTCCTTCCTCCCAAACCCTCTCCCCCTTTTAAATTTAATTCATCTTGGCTTCAACATGATTCCTATAAGCAGTTGATTCGGAAGTCATGGATTTCATATAACCCCGGTAGCTCCTCTTCAGTTTCTATTCAATTTTTTCATAATCTTAAATTGGTTAAGAAGGTATCTAGGAATTGGGCTTATGATCATCATCGAGTCATAGAGGCGAATCTATCTCATATTGAAAAGGAGTTGTCTACTTATTCTAATTCCCACCCACGTGGCTTCTCCTCTTTAGATAAGAAAGTTTATTATATGGATCTGGAATATAAAACAAAAAAAATATACTTGCTAAAACAGAACAATCTATCAAACTTAGGAGCAGATCCATATGGCTCCAAGAAGGTGATGGTAATACTAAATATTTTCAAAACTTCTATCGGAACAGGATTTCAAACAATACCATATGGCATTCAAATAATGGGGTTGGTCAGTTGGTTTACGGTTTTGATGATATTGTTGCGGTAAGATCCCATCAATTTTCTTCCCTATACAAGGAGGATTCAAAGACCTCTAGTGGTTGTTGATGAGTCCAGGGCCCAAGGAAAGATTCATGGTACTTTTAACAGTACCTTTATTTTACTCATTCCTAAGAAGGACAGAGCTTCAAACTTAGATGATTATTGGCCTATATCTCTGTGCAACGTTGTGTACAAGATAATTGCCAAGGTAATAACCAATAGAGTAAAAGGTTATCTGTCAGGGTTTGTCTACGCTAAACAATTTGTTTTTCTCAAGCAAAAGCATATTCATGAACCTATTGATATCACTCAAGAATTTTTGCACTCTAAAAACTCTGAAAATCGCCATTGGCCCTCTTCAAAGTGGACCTCTCTAAAGCATACGACCATGCTAACTAGACACCGATCAGATTAATTCTACTTCATATAGGTATTTCATTAAACTTGGTCAATTGGATTCTACCTGCAGTTCAATCTGTATCTTTTTTCAGTCCTCATCAATAGAGCAGCCACTAATTTCTTTAGGCTTGGTCGCGTCCTCCACCAGGGTTGTCCACTAGGTTGTCTATTTTTCATCTTAATAATGATCAGGATTAGTAGAAGGGTGTCCAAAGCTACTTCCACTGGGCTTTACAAAGGTTTTCACTTCGATGGTAATGTTTTTGTATCTCATATTTTTTGTTGTTGATGATTTGTTGTTATTAACTGATGGTTCTCGTAGGGATGTGCTCATTTTCAAATCCTCTTTGAGAATTTTCTATTCAGCAGTAGATATGATTTGTAATAATCGGAAATCCTCAATGTCCTTCATGAACCTGGATCATGGGGTAGTGTCCTAGAAAACAAAAAAAAAATATTATATAGTAGTAAACGTGGCAATGGGTCTCAAATATCTTAGCTATCTAATTAAGCCTAATGATTATGCTAGCAAATCCTGGGTTTGGTTGATGGTATATGCATTGAGAAAATGCTCAAGATCTGGTTTAACAAATGGATCTCTCATGGGGGTCTCTTGATTTTTATTAACTCTGTAATAGAATCCATTCGTGTCTATTGGTTTACATTGTCATTAGTTCAAGATGGTATCTTATAAAGGCTTCGAAAACTTTACAAAAATTTCTTATGGGGTGGTTCGGATAATGCACAGGTTTTCTCCTTGCCTACTTGGAATCATATCTCCTAGCCCAAATCTATGGGTGGCTGGGGTATAATGGATCGTCTATGTTTTTCCAAGGCGCTCGTTTCTAAATGTACCTGGGATATTATCAATGGGACTGGTATGTGAAATCGTATTATACATTATAAATATATTGGTCCTCTCACTGTATTTGAATGGATCCATGTTATTGACAAGTCCTCCCGAATTATCTCCATTATGTGGAAGGAGATCATTAAATATTTTGACCTCATTGGAGAGTGGCTTGCCTGGAAGATAGGTCATGGTAAATTTCTTAGAAATGGGAAAGACTCGTGGGTTGGTAGAAAATATTTTGTGTGTTTCCCTATAGATGTGATTCATAATATGATAGACAGTGGTTATATTCATTTGAATCAAATCCATAAGTCGAATGTTATACCTCATTGCAAAATTCTTGGCTTTCAGTTGTTGATCTTAAGTTACCCGTGGGTGAGAGAAATATTTGGGACCAATACATCTTGAACTTATAGAACAGTATTATTCACCTATCTAACAAGTCGGATGATCTTCTCTGGATTAAAAAATCCAAAGGTGGGTCTTACTCTCATAAATTGGAATATCCGATGCTTAGAGAGGAGGAAGATGCTCCTCCACCAGAATGGTGGTGTAGCAGTATTTGGAAGCTATATTTCCCTATCAAAAACAAGAATTTTTTTAGGCTTTCACTCAATCGAAAAGTTTTGGTATGGGATATATTGATCCATATATTTATCATTGGGACCAGTTTTTGGCCTTTATGTGCACAAGATGTTGAATCCGTTGATCACCTCTTCATTTCTTGTTCTTATTCCTGCAAAGTGTGGAATCATCTCTCCTTTCTCTCTGGTTCACTACTTGACTGGAATGGCTCAAATATTTAGCTTTCCTAGCTCTCTTGGACCCATAGCATTTATTTTTCCTCTTTCACATCTCTTCCTACTTTTGTTGTGTGGGGTATTTGGCTTGCCAAAAACTAGGTAATTTTTTATGATGTCCATATTCCAGCCCAAATTTTTGCTGGTAAAATATTTGGCATTTTTAAAGCTTTTTCCCAGCCGATCTCTATCAAAATTGCTCGCTTTATCATTTCTCCTATGTGGATGATTCCTACCCATGGGATTTTTTGGATGGTGCTTCTCAAAGTAGGCCTCGATCAGGTGGTGCCAGTGGGACTCTACACCTTTTCAGTTCGCACTCTATCCATGTTGCGATCGTCTTGAATGATGTATTGAATAATTTTTCTGAATTTGTTTCCTCTAAAATCCTTTTATGTCTCTCCCATTCTATTGGTATTGCTCAGCTGCAGGTTTTTGGAGATTCCAAATTGGTGATAGATTTTCTTAAAATGGGTAAGTCCCCATGGGACATTTTTCTTCTTCCTCTATACAAGGATATTGAGAGGGCCAAAGTTCATTTCCAGAGGCTTTCATTTCAGAATATCTATAGAGAAAGAAACTCCATGATTGATTCACTTCCAAAGAAAGGCCTTCTTCTTCCAACTGGTCTTATTGATAAATGGGAGTTGGATGCTGGATCCATGAACCCGTTGGGGTGACGTTGTTTCTAGACCCCCCTTTTTTTGTGAAATAACATTGCTATTTAGTTTTTTTTTGTATGGTTGTTGATAAATTATTGTTGACTACATGTGCCATATGGGAAGGTTCTATGTGATAGACTTATATGTCGAAATATTGTACAGATCATTGCAAAATTGATGAGCACCAGTAGTTACAAAACAAATTTTGGGATCCAGGAAAACTAAAGCTGAAGACACATGACCAGGTGGTCATGAATTTTTCTACTTTGGGAGTCTGATGCAAGAGCATTAGCTCTCAAGGCCAAATACTAGATTTCTGATCAGACTCTAAGGTCTTGACATTTTCCCAAGGAGGGGTTTATTGTAAAACTATTGTAAATCTCCTGTAAAAAGTTTATTTCTATATAGAAGGAGTAGGAATATTTTTGTTGTTGATGAGTCATAGTTTGTTAGTGCCAGTAGGAGTGAGTGTGCACCATGACTCCCTGTGTGGAGATCAAGCCGCAACGTGTTTGTTTGAGACAGGGACGTTTCCATCATGCTCTGTTTTGTTTGTTTTAGGTTGCAATTTACGTTAAATAGGGTGAGTAGAGAAGTAGGACTTTTGTTCTTCGGTTCTTTTCTTCTAGGTTAGAATCCCATTTGCATAGAAATGGACAGACTTGCATCTTGTTCCGCTTGTAAATATTTTGATAAGATGGAGGAAGGAGAGTCGGTGGTGTGTGTGTGTTTTCTTAATAAGAAGAGTATTTGTGTGTTTGCAGTGTTATAGGCCTCTATGCATTTGCTGTTTGAATTGTGTGTCTGTGCAGAGCCGACTTCAGGGATTTTCTAAACATATGTGTATCTCTATAAAATCATTGATTCACGCATGAAATTGTTGCTCGAATGGCTGGAACAGTTCGTAGATGCATGCATAGGAGGGTTAGCCTAATTACTCTTCAAGTTTGGAGCCTGAATTGATCGATTCCATGATCAATCGATGCAGTGCACAAGTTTTCAGGCTTAACCAGTTTATTGCAGAGAACGAACGATGGAGATCGAGTCCGCAGATGGAGATCTGAGGGTCTAGGAGAGATCTGCAATGAAAGTTACGAAGGTGATAACGGATCTACAAAGATCTGTGAGATCCGCACCAAAGGGTAGATCGACGGTCATGGAGGAGGTCGCAAAGATATGATAGTCGGGAGAGTTTCGGAGGAAAAGTTGCAGGAGAAGAGTTGCGAGGGAACAACTTTGGAAAGTTGGTTGCGCATCCCGCATCCCGCAACCCGCTTGCAGAAAGGCAATTGCGAAAATAGTGATGCGGGAAAGGTTGTTGCAGAAAGGCGGTTGCGAAAACAAGGTTGCAGAAAACCTTGTTGCGGAAAGGCGATTGCAGAATTGCGGAAGGAAAATTGCGGGGAGGAAAATATAGCACAAAATTTGGCGTTTAAAGCTAAATTTGGCAGTCCTGCTAATTGTAGGACCCACAAGATCCTGTAGGTGCTGGTAAGGTTGGATGTGGTTGACCCCCCCTGCACCATTTAGGCAACTAGAAAGGAACTAATTTATAATATGTTTAAAATAAAACATATTTTAATGACACAACTAATTCATAATTTATAAAATACTAAAAGAACTTGAATCATGCATATGATTCAATTCAACGTGCAGTATTATTGTGATACAACTGGTCCCATTCCTTCTAAATAATGAAAATGATGTTAACAAAATAGAGATTATACTTCTCGCCCAATTAGGTTTTGATGCACATTACCTATTATATCTCTTGGTGTCACGTTTTTTAAGTTTTAAGAGAAGAATATTAACATTCAAGAAGTTTTTATAGAAGACGATTAACATTCATGACAACAGTATTTCTCAGTTGTAATTATTCGCAACTTTTGACACTTTTCATTTTCTATTTCCCTCCCTTATGTGCATTCAAACTTGGAGTGTTTTTTCGAAGATTCAAATTCAAGACAAATCTCCTACAAAATATCTAGATTCCCTAAATATATCACTACTAATTGGAAAAAATGCCAAAATATGTAAATTTATGCATTAAATAGTCACAACTCCTCTAAACAATGTCCCTCATGCTTTAATTTCCTTAAAACAAAGCTATGCCCCATTAAACTTGATAAATCTCTATATAACATTAAATCTTTATAGTTTTTAGTTATAATCAATACTTTTCCTTTTTTTCCCAACCCTCTTTTCCAAATTAAAGATCAATACTAACATATCCCTAACCCTATTCAAATCTCACCACATTATCACCATTTTCATTGTTCTTTGAGACCAAAAACAATTATAATACACCTTCATACTTAAAAACAACAATCTATTGAAAATAAAACTATTAGATCTCACTAATGACATATTTTTTACCATTTACATCTATCTTGAATTGATTTCTGAGATTCTTTCACTAAATTCGACGTTTCAATGAACAAATATATAATTCCAAGCCATTTTCATGTTATATTCTCATTAGATCATCCACCACCAACAACAAATTCTTCGTGTTAAATTCTAACATAACACCTTAATGCACAAGTACTCAAGTTTGAAGCTTTGCAACATTGTCAACCCTAAATTTCCAAATCCATACCTCTACTTCAGATATAACCTAATATTTGAGTGTGTAAGGGTAGCACAATGGGTGAGCAGACATTATAGCAAAGGCTATAACTATCATATATGCATGCATGGTCTTCTAACACATCTGATGCATATGCAGTCTCCACACATCAAATTTGGTAATACATTTGCAAGTAAACATATTGATGAATAAAATTCTCCATATAATCATCTAACACGATCCAACCATTAAGATTTATCTTATGATGTAAAAAACATAAATTTATACATACAAAATATCTTACTATACAGAAATACGTTAACACAATAAGTAATAAATTAGTATGTTTAATTATTTTATACAAAAATCATCAACAAACTAAAAACTATTAAAAAATATGATATTAATATGTATAATAAAAAATAAAAATGTTAAATTGTATAACATAAAATAAATAATAATGTATACACACTCTCTTTTATCCACACACATTCTAATAAATAGAATATGTGATAAGATATTATTTTATTATAAAATACACATTCTAATAAATAGAATATGTGATAAGATATTATTTTATTTTTTTAAACTAAGACAAGGGATTAGATTATATGGATCCGGCAAAACAGCTGCCGAGTGCTGTAACAAAACATAGCAGAAATTCTATTTCCCAAAGTTAAACTAAGATCCAGTGGGGCTCAACGGCCTTATTATAATTATTTAACATAGAAGTTCAAAGAGTAGCAGAGGATTAGAGCGGGAACAGCACTCCATCTCTTCATTTCAGCTCCATCTTTGCCACGGCTTTCTCCAGAGCAGTGAGTCGCTTGCCGAAGTCTCCATGAACGTTTGCTTCATCTTTAAACCCTGTGCGCACCTCGGCCTTGAAATCTTTCATTTTCTCAGCTGATGCAGCGTGGTCCTCTCTTAACTTCCTTATATCGGCATTCAGTAGGTCCCAGGATTTATTTCCAGCCTTAGAGGACTCTTCCAGTTTATTCTCAAAGCCAGCCATACGGCCTCGGATTCTCCCCATTGCTGATTCTAGCTCTTGGATTCTTGCTTCCACAGACAGACCCGATGAGGAGGAACTATCCAAAGCCATAGAGAGACGTGGGACAGCTTCTGGAGCACGCGACGGGGAGGAAAACTTAACCTTCAACGCAGTTTCAGCGATAGGATCAACACCAGTGCACTTCATGGCGAAATAGGCAGGAAATAAAAGCAGCCAAGGGGTCGATTCGGTCACAGACAGCATGAGAGAGGAATCGTAGTTCAGATATTTTCTTTGCTGTGCCAGATGTTGGACGGGAATCTTGGAGCATCAGATATCTGCCAGGCGAATGAGGACGCTTGACCCTGCTAGGGGACGTCCCATCTAATCTCCCTGCCATCCATGTGCAGGATTCCTCTGCCTAATAGGGCTCCATCATTCGCTGCTTTGTCTGCCACAACATTCAGATTTCTAAGAATGTGAAAGAAACTAATAGAATGGAAATTTTTACAAAGCAACCGAATTCTTTGCATAATTTGTGCTAGCTGCAAATTGGAGGGACATTTCTTTTTGGTGATGGCGTGGATTAGCAGCCTAGAGTCCCCGAACACTAGCAATTTTGCAATGCCTTTGGTCTTAGCAATCCTCAAACCTTGATAAAGTCCGCAAAACTCTGCCTTATTATTTGTCCCATTTCCAAGACCCCGGGCGTAGGAGCTGACCAAATTGCCGTTTGCCTCAGTAATAACTCCACCACAACCGGAAAGCCCCGGATTACCCTTTGCTACTCCATCAAAGAAAAGACAGAGATCATTCCTGGAAAGTTTCCACCTGTTGAAGGCATCCTCATCTAGCCTAATTTCCCAATTAGCTAAGAGGGCTTTTGATGGAGTTCTGTTTTGGAGATTGGGGACAAACTGGGCAAGCCAATGTGATTCTTCGGGCTTGAGCGGAACAGTGTTAGCCAGGGAGGAGTTATGTTCCAGCGCTTCCCCAATAATAGCTCTTGCTTGAGCTGCTACTTTAGAAGGGTGACTTTCCTGCCCCCTGAAGATTTGATTATTTCTTTCAATCCATATTTTCCAACAAATGGCTTTAAGGATCCAATTCCAGGCCG
>LPNX010661300.1:659465-678340 GCA_001517045.1 Pseudotsuga menziesii | reverse complement strand
TCCTTCCTTGATGGGAGATTTTCCCTGGAGGAGGGCTGTGAACAATTCAGCCTCGGCAGCTAGATCTGGAGGGGGGATGCCTATGTCCCACCCTATCCAAATGTTACCTTCCCACTGAGACAAGTCCGAGAGCGAGTTGATCCCTTTGTTTAACAGCCATATTCTGAGATTATCCACTTCCCGGCAAGACCCTAGAGGGGCATCTCCCATGATTGAGTCGTCCCAGATTCTTATAGTTTTACCATCACCAGGGATCTAGTAAAGGTTACTTCGGAAAGGTTCCAGAGCTTTAAGGCACATCTTGTAGATCGGGGATCCATTTCTGCTTGGGGGAGGCATATCCAAGCATCTCTTTCTTGGGCCGGGAAATTATTTCTTCCTTAGAGCTTTCTTGCTCCAGCTGTCTTTTCCAGTTACAATTTGCCAGAGAAGTTTAGCTCCTAAAGCCAGGTTTTGAGAGGAAAGACTTCTCACTTGCAGCCCTCCTTCATAACGGGGCTTTTGTATCTTTTTCCAGCTAATAAGATGGATTTTCTTTTCATTCCCCTTGCCTCCTTCCCACAGAAATTTTCTTAGCATACCTTCCATTTTGTGAATGACCAAAGCAGGGGCGAGCATGATGGACGATTGGTAAATAGGCATGCTATTAAGGACCGCTTTTAAAAGAATAGTTTTACTTGCGGTATTGAGCCAATTGGCACCCCAACTTTGGATTTTTTATTTGATTTTGTCTAATATGTTATCCCAGTTTGCTGATTTGATTTTGTTTTTGCAGATGGGGATGCTAAGGTAGGGGAAGGTCTCCCAGTCAGCTGTGCCTTCCATTTCAAGAATTCTGGTTATACCTCGGAGCTCTCTTGCTGAACAATTCTCGCTGTAGATCTTGCTTTTATGGAAGTTGATTTTGCTTCCAGACACTGCCTTGTAAGTTTCCAGCTCATGCTTAAAGTATTCAGCAGAATGGGAGCTCGCTCCTCCTAATAACAAGGTGTCATCTGCAAATTGAGCTTGGTTTATGCTCCGGACACCATGCACTATTCTGAGTCTAGGCAACGATTGGGATTCCTGGCAGAGGTTGAGCTGAAAGCTGAGAACAGAGGCTTGAATGGCGTAAAGAAGAGGGGACAGCGGGCAGCCTTGCCTGAGACCTCTGGTTGCTTTGAAGAAGCCCGTAGGTCTCCCATTCACTAGAGGGCTAATCCAAGGAGATTCTACACAGCCTTTTATCCAGTTTATAACGGTGGGGGAGAAGCCAAATTTTGCCATAACAACAAACAGAAAATCATGCTTGACACGATCAAAAGCATTAGCTAAATCAAGTTTAATGACCATACCTTTCTCATTACGCTGGCAGCTGGAATGAATGGCTTCTTGGACGAGAATAATGTTGTCCAAGATTCCTTCCCTTGATGAAGCCTCCCTGATTTTCGGGGATAATTTTGGGCAGAATCCTTTTAAGTCTGGAGGCAATGATCTTGGTAATGATCTTGTACCTTGTGTTGCACAAGTATATCGGTCTGAAGCGGTTGAAGGTATTGGCACCTTTTTCCTTCGGTATCAGAGCTAGAAAGGAATAATTGGTGCTTCCCCCCAGCCTATTAACTAACTGAGAGTGCCGAACCATTTTTAGGAGATCATACTTTATTATTGACCAGCAGCTGGTGAAGAATCTAGTGGTGAAACCGTCAGGGCCAGGCGCGCTGTCCGGTTTCATAATCGAGAGGATCTCTTTAAGTTCATTCATAGTTACCGGAGTTGTGAGGAGGTTGTTGTCCTCTTGCTTGATGAGGTTTGGAATGAGGTCAAAAGGATGGGCGTTGGTGTCAATCGGATCCTCAATGGGGGCTGTGTATAAATCCTTGAAGGAAGCATGGGCGGCCTGCTTGATGCCCTCAAAGTCTTTGATAAGGTCTCCATTGTAGATGATTTCTGAGACTGCATTGTGGTTTTTCCGAGCCTCAGCCTGCTTGTGGAAATACTTGGTATTTTTATCTCCACTCAGGAGCCAAAGATTTCTGGATTTTTGCCTCCAATATTCCTCTTCCGTCCTACATGCTAAGAAGAAGAATTTATGGAGTTCCTCTTCCTTTCTCATCATGCAGTCTGTTATAGTTGAGGCATCCATGAGGAATTGGTGTTCTTCCAGTTCAGCTTGAGCAGTATTTCTTTTTGAGGAGGGCGTGACAAGGAGTCTTGCCCAATTTTTCAGATCCGTTTTAATCCTTTTTAGTTTGGATTCCCATATGAAGGATGGGGATCCTTTAAGAGGAGTGGACCAGGAATCGGTAACAACTTGTAGAAAATCCTCATGCTGGATCCAAAGGGGGCTAAAGCGGAAGGGGATTGGGCCAAGGTTAGGGGCGAGAGACAGATCAAGAAGGATGGGTTTATGATCAGAGGTACAGTGAGGGAGGATTTTGGAGGAGGCCAAAAGACCAAGGGTGAGAAAGGAGGAGTGGACTAGGAACCTGTCAATCCGGGCAGCCACATGACCCGGTCCAACTCTCTTATTCGTCCAAGTAAACTTCCCTCTAGCTGGTTTTATGTCTAAGAGATCCCAGCCGAGGATGATATCCTCCACCCATTCCCTCGAGGGATCCCTGACCAGCGTGCCCCCTTTTTTCTCACTTGAGGCCAGAGTAACATTCAAATCGCCAGCCACAATAATGTTATCAAGGCGCTGATGATTGAGAAAGGATTCAAGATTATGCCAGCAATCTTTTTTTTCCGAATGCAGAACAGGAACATAGAGGTTGAAGAGACTTACCGAGTGCCCCGAGGCTTTGTGGAAGAGTTTAGTAAAGATCCAGTGAAGCTCACGGACTTCAGCTTCAAGAGTATAGAGATTGGAATCCCAGAAGGTTGCAATACCTCCAGAGGCTCCTCTAGAGTTGTTGGCAGTCCCGGTGACTTTTTTCCAGAACTTTTTCCCAGCTTGGAGGGCAGCAGCTTCCTCCATTTTTGTCTCCTGGACAAGCAGAATCTCAGGGTTATGAATTCGAACCAGATCTTTCATTGCTTCTTCTTTTAGTGAAGACCCTAATCCTCTGCAGTTCCAGGAGATGTAGCGCATTAATAACGGTGGGGGGAGGTGGCCCCTTTTGAGGCCGGACCAGTTCCTTTCTTCGATCTGGTGTTCATGATACCTTTCAATGTTTTTTGTGAGCCTTCAAGGATCGCTAAGTAGGAAGCTTCTTCTCTCTGCTTCTTTTTTTACTTCCGGCCTCTTGGATTTTTGAAGGGAACCGTCGGCATACTACTTAAGGAGTCCCCTTCATCCGATTCTAGCAGTAGTGGATCCATGCTGGAGTCTTTGAGAGGACTAGATGGATTGGCAGGGGAGGTTGCCCTTGGGTGAGGAATTTCCCCCAATTCCAACGGATCTTCTTTATGGGACGCGACCTCTTTTCCTTTAGGTGGATTGCTGGTTTGAATTTCAGTAGGATCGCTGGCTTTTTCTGGATCTTCTTCTTCCTGAATGACGATTGGGGTTGTTTTGATGGCTTCCTGGAAGGAAGAGCTCGATGGCAGATTTTGCATGTTACTTCCTGTCTTTTTTTCATGATTTTTGTTGCCAGATTTGCCCTTTTTAACTTTTTGCCAGCCCTCCTCTTCTTCATGGACCTGATTTTGTGGACAGTTTCTCTGGAAATGTCCATGCTCATGACAAAGCCGGCACTTGAACGGGAGTTGCTCGTAATCCAGCTTTTGGTAATGATGCCAGTCTCCGACTTTCAACTTAACTGCTTCAGGTAGCCCAGCTTCCAGGTCGACCTCCACACAGATCCTGGCGCAGGAGTACTGACCTTTGTTCTCCGCTTTGTCTATGTATCTCCCCAGGGCATTCCCCACTTTTTCGAGTGTTTGTGAGTTCCAGCAGTGGACTGGGAGATTTGGTAGCCTTACCCACACTGGCACTTCCTTTGGGACATCTACTTCAGCGTTGAAGTCCGGGGTCCATTTATTGAGGTACAGCCCTTGGGTTCCCATGAAGTACGGGCCATTTCTAAAGACAAGGTCTCGATCTTCTCTAGAAATGAATTCAAAAATGAAGAATCCTCTTCCAACCGGGTAGCAGGTTACACTATTCTTGAGTTGAGGTCGCCAGTTCCTTTGGATCCAATCGTCAGTGGTTTTAGTAGAGGGCCATAACCCCATGAACTGCCCAACCAGACCGCGTTCAGCTAGGGCCAGAGCGATCTTGATGGGTTGTTCGATCGGTAGATCAATTTCCGGGACAGCGTCAAGTTTCTTGATAAATTTTGGAATGGAGGGGGCTGCTAGTTTGAAGCCCGAAGCTGAAAGCAATCTTCTGAAGGCTTCCTCGGCAGAGAGAGGCGAGGAAGGAGAGAGCCCTCCCCCAGGCGTAGCCATGGGGGCGGCCAGTGAGCTCGAAACCCTAGGCAGCAGTTAATCAAAACGCAACCTCAGAGCGAGCGAGCCAGCGATCAATGGATCCATATATTATTTTATTATAAAATATGTGATGGGATATATTTTGTTGTTCATAATATATTTGAAATTTTTAATTAATAAAACATGTGTGAACCTAGTATAAATTATATTACATTATAAAATATAAAAAAATCAAATAATAAAAAAATATTAAATTCTATTATATAAAATAAGAAAAAGAATATTTAATATATTAAAAAATAAAAATAAAAATAAAATTATGTAACCTCTTTTTCTTTTTCTTTTTCCATCATCCATGATATTAATATAATCCACTCAAGACCATAAAGAATCCCAATGTACCTAAATTTAATGACATAAAGCATGTGTACCATATCACTCCGAGAATAAAAACAAGAGTATGTGTACTATGTTATCTTCACAAATATTATAATAAGTTGAGCATGTGACGGGACATAAGTTGAATTGTTTTACACAAAATAATCAATATGTTATTGATTTGGATGTTGAATAAAATAATAAATAGCCATTGTTTTTGTTTTTGGAGGAGCAATGGTACATTATAATAATGAAAACATTTTGAATAAAAAAGTATAAAGTATAAAGTCTAATATTATTGTACCTAAATGAGTCACATTTCTTTGAGTTTGCGTTAGGGGTTGGAAATGGCTCCAACATAAAAGCAAAACTGCTCGGCTTATGGGCCCTTTTGCTTACCTCCCATATGATGGGGATTCCCTTAACCCACATATTTGGTGACTCTTCAGTCATCATTAACTGGGCAAAGGGATCCACTGCTCTTTCCCCTCCAGACCTCTACCATTGATGCAGGGAAACTCGAAAGCTCTTCACATGCTTCCCTGATCTATCATTCAGCCATATCTACCGTGAACACAATCGGATTGCAGACCGCCTCTCTAAAACTGCTCTTACTTTGGCTCCGGGTTTTGGCTGCTTCTCATAATTTTCTGAGGACCTTTTGGTCACATATGATACTTTCCAGCGCTTTTGATACTTGTTCGGGGAGCTTACTCCCCTATCTATCGGTTTATTAGCTGCTCTTGGAGCGGGCTCTTTTAGTTAGCTGCTCTGATCTCTTTGGCTCACGGTAGATATGGTTTGCAGAGACAGTTCCTCTATATTATGAGACAGTACACTGATGGGAACTCTTTCTTTGTTGATACGCCATTGTCCCCCTGGCTGCCTCTGGTAGTGACTTATTCTTGTATGAGGTATATGCTCTCATGGATGTAACCCATGCTTGGGACGGCGCTATAGATGCCCTTTGATTCTTAATTAGAATAATAAGGATAGGCTTTTTTCGTCCTGAGAAAAAAAAAAAGAAAAAAAAAGTCTAATATTATGAAAGTGGAATGAAACAATTTCGAGTTATTGAATGTTTTTGGTGATTACTTCGAGTTATTCCCCATTCTGACTTCGCCCACCGCTATGAAAAAAAAGTTGAAGAGCACCTATCAAATATCCAGATCTCACTATCCTCGGCATCAACAAAGTTATCCAACGAAGGGGAGGCCACAAAGATGTGGAAGAACAAAGCTAGCATATGGAACAACATCTTTAAAGAATCCCCTCGTCTTGCTAGAAAGGCAATAAATATAGAAGAAGAAAATAAAAACTAAGCTTTAGGTAAAACATTTCTAACCATATATCTAAAATAAGAAATTCTGAACCATGTGATAAAATAAGAAATTATGAACCATGCAGTGATTGAGATATACGTAATTTTTTTACTTTTTATTTTCTTTTATAGATTTTGATTGCAAACATGGAGGTATTGATGAGTTCATCCATTCATTCTTACAAACACAAATCTTGCACCTTTAACAATATTGATGAAAGGTGGTGATGATATACATAGTTTATGGCAAGACGTTATGATCCCAACCATAAACCATGACATGTGACCCAAAAAGAAGTTGACCTAATCAAATTGTATGCTTGTAAATGAGATGCACTTAAACTTTATATATCTACATTGTTGACGAGAATATGCTAAAAAAACAACAACAAAAATATATTGTTGCATCGATCGAAAAAGGAAACATAGTCAAAATCAACTTTCGTTAAATGAAATAACACTAGATGTCATGAAGATGAAAAAAATCTAATTTCTTCATGATAAGCATTCTAATTCTATTTGTTACAGATGGTGTATTTTGCACCTTAAACTTATTTACTATGACATGTTTTATTGTGATTAATTCGAATGAAACATGGCAACAAGTGGAATATAATTTTTGGTTGTGCGATGCTTATGAAATAAATGAGGCAAGTAAAAAGGAATTCAAAAATCCACATGTATTCCCATGGAAGTATGTCATCAGAACAATATTTATAATGGCTTCTTCTATTTATGCATGCCACCATTTACACTCGGTATTGTGTGGCCATTGTGAGTCAATAATAGGTGCAACCTTTTGGTAGAAAAATATTTGATTAGTTTCATGGGTAGTGTAAGATGATAGATTCCTAAGATAAGAAGAGTGTGGCATGAATACATATGATGGTGGTGTAATGCTCCATTGTGTGGATACTATTATTGTGTTTTAGGATAATTTATGTGTACCCACCACTTTCCATTATCCATCTAGATTATGATTGTGATACTAGATCCTACACAATATTGAAAAATTTGGCGTTTGTTCAGGTTTTAGTTAATTTGTTTATATATGTGGGATTTTACTCAAAATGTGTATTGATTTCAGTGGCCCTTGCCATATTTTTTTTTTGGGGGGGCCTAATTTGACATCATCAAGAATTTTCCAAGGTCGATTTTAGGCAACACTGTTGTAATGGATGAATATTTAAAAACTCAAAAAATTACAAATATGGAATAATGTTCTATATGGAGATATCCAAGCAATATGGGATCCTAACTTCATTATAGTAAGAGGGCGTGTCTATGCTCTATTTCTACTAGATTCGTCTCACTCTAGTGGTCTCGTTCCTTCCAAATAATGAAAATGTTGTTGACAAAATAAAGACAATACTTCTTACACAATTGGGTTTTTATGCACAATACATAAAATATCTCTTGGTGTCACCTTTTTAAAGTTTTCAAAGAAGAATACTAGCATTTAAGAAGTTTCCATAGAAGTCTATTAATATCATGACCAAAGTATCTCTAAGTTTTAATTATTCACAGCTGTGGATCATTTTCATTTTTTTATTTCCCTCTCTTATGAGCATCCAAACTTGGAGTTTATTTTCAAAGATTTCCTAAAAAAATGTTGTACACAAGAAAGCCTACTAATTTTCTACATAATTATTAAATATTTACCACTTTTAGCTCTATATTTAGCACTTTTTTCTTTTTCCCAACCCTCTTTGCAAAATTAATTATCGAAACTAACATATTCCTAACCTTATTCAAAACACACCTTATTATCACCATTTCTATTTTTCTTTGAGACCGAAAACAATTACAATACACCTTCACACTTGTAACAAACAATAATCAACTAAAAATAAACTTTTAGATCTCACTGATGACATATTTATTTATCATTTACATCGATCTTGAATTGAGTTCTGATATTCATTGACTAAATTTGACGTTCCAATGAACAAATATATAATCCCAAGCCATTTTCATGCTACATTCTCATTAGATCAACCATCGGAATATAGAATTTTTACGTCTTTCATAAAAAGATTGCAAGAAATCGAACAAGCCAACTTAATGCACAAATATTCAAGTTTGAAGCTTTGTAACACTATAAACCCTAAAATTCCAAATCCATTCCTCTATTTGAGATAAAACTTGATATTTGAGTGCGCACGAGTAGTGGTGCAAGCAATAGGACATCAAAGTGGGAGATGATTGACTATCGAATATGCATGGATGATCATCTATTAAATCCAATGTATATGCAATATCCATGTGTCAAATTTGGTAAATACATCAACAAGTAAACATATAAATGGTTGAAACATTTCATATGGTCTTGTAACATGATCTAATGATTGAGATTCATCTCACGATGTAAAAAAACATAAAATGCGTAGAGACGAAATGTCTTACAACGTAAAGATATGCTAACACATAAAGTAACAAATCACCAAACTAAAAACTAATAAAAAAACCATGTTAAAATGTATGATAAAAAAACCATGTTAAAGTGTATGATAAAAAAACCATGTTAAAGTTTATGCTAAATAAACAACAACATAAATATATTATTGCATGGTTAAAAAAGGAAACATAGTCACAATCAACTTTCACTAAATGAAATAACAATAGATTTCATAAAGACCAAAAAAAATCAATTTCTTCATGATAAGAATTCTTATTCCATTTGATACAAATGATGTACCTTAAACTTATTTACTATGACTTTTTTAATGTGTTTAATTAGAATGAAACATGACAACAACTATGTGCAATGCTTATGAAGTAAAAAAGGCAAGTAAAATAGAATTAAAAAAATCATATGTATTATGAACTAAGCATGTTTCGAAAACAAGATTTATAATGACTTATTCTATTTATGCATGTCAGTATTTATATTTATGCATGTGAGTATTGACACTCAGTATTAGGTGGCCATTGTATTCACTAACAAGTGAAAGCTTTCTCTCGCAAAACATTTGATTAGTTGCATGGGTAGTGTAAGATGATAGATGCCTAATATGAGGAGAGTGTAACACACATATATACCATGATCGATGCAATTCTTCGTTGTGTGGATACTAGTATTGCATTTATACAAGAATTTATGTGCAGAGGTTAATGTCCACAACTCTCCATTATACATATGGATTACGATTGTGATACTAGATCTTACACAAAATTGAAAAAATGGTCTTTGTCCAAGTTTTAGTTAATTTATTTTATATGTGCGATTTTGGTAGAAATGTGTATCAATTTCAATGATCTTTTCCATGTTTTTGAGATTTTGGGCTCAATTTGATATCATCAAGGAATTTCCAAGGTCATTTTTAGGTAACACTGCTAGTATGGATGAATCTTTAAAAAAATTACAAATATGGCAGAATCTTGTAAATGGACATATTAAGTAATAGGGGATCCTAAGTACAATATAGTAAGTGGATGTGTTTATGCTCCATTTATTCTAGATTTTCCTCACTCTAGTGAATCAAATATCTATCTCTCCATAAAAACAATTGCATCAAGTGCTTGAAGAAATTGAATTTGTTGTTATTTAAAGGATGGGCTCGATCACCCCCTCTATTCTATGAAAGCTATGAGGCAATGCTTTCTATGTTTCTTATCTTTTTGAAAAAACTCTTAAAAAAGTACCAATTTTTCTTCCCACTAATTTAAGTAACTAGAAATTAACCAATTTATAATATATTTAAACTATATTTTAATGACACAATAATTCATAATTAACTAAAAAAAACTAATTTATAATATATTTAAACTATATTTTAATGACACAATACTTCATAATTGAAGAAACTTGAATCATGCATATGATTCAATTAAGGGTGGAGTTTTAATTTGTTACAAGTACTCCCATTCCTTCCAAATAATGAAAATGATGTTGCCAAAATAAAGGCAATGCTTCACATCCAATTGGTTTTTCATGCACAATAAGTAATAAATATCTTGATGTCGCCTTTTTAAAGTTCTTCATGAACGAAGTATATCCGAGTTTTAATTATTCAAATGGACTTTTGCTTTCAAAGATACAAATTCGAGACAATTTTGTTTAAAAAAATCTATAAAAGATTTAAATATATTAGTATTGAATGAAAAAAATGGTTGAAATATATGAATTTAAACATTAAACAATTAACCCCTCATGCTTCAATTTCCTAAAACAAAGATGTATGCTAGAAAACTTGATAAATCTCTACATGATTATTAAATATTTACAGTTTTTATCTATATTTAGCAATTTTCCCCTTTTCCCAACTTTTTTTCTAAATTAAAGATCGAAACTAACATATTTCTAACCTTCTTTGAACCTTATAATATTATCACCATTTATATTGTTCTTTGAGATCGAATAAAATTATACAATCTACTAAAAATTAAAGTGCAAAATCTTGCTAATAACATATTTATTTACCATTTATAACGACCTTGATGTGATTTTTGAAATTCTCTGACTAAATTTGATGTTCCAATGATCAAATATATAATTCCAAGCCATTTTAATGGTAAATTCCATTCTATGTATTTTAGAAAAATATTGCAAGAATTCGAACAAGACACATTAATGTGAAAATATTCAAGTTTGAAGCTTTGTAATATTTATGCCTCTACTAGAGATATAACTTCACTTGAACTAAATAAAATCAAGTATTTTTCTACATAAAATATACCGCTCCTTTATTCGAACTCTGTTAGTATGTCTCTCAAGAAAATCTTATGACTAATGGAGTCGGTGAGTGTTGGTGCCTAATATTCTGGAGTGGGGATATACTTATGTAGGTGTGGTCGGAGGCTCACAGTTGGTCGACGCGGATTTTAGCTTGTATTTATGGCCACTAACTTGACAAATGTTTACTAATTATGGCTTTTAGGGTTCCCACTCAGCAACCAAAGTTGGATTCACTAAGACTCTTAGGTTGTAACTGAGAAGGTCTTTTCCATTTAACTAGTGTTTTTTCTAGGATTTAATCTATTGCAACCTATCATTTCATTTGGCCTTCTCTACACATGTAGTTGCATTCTACTGTGGTTTTTTAGGATTCTCCGGATAATGGGCCGGAATAAATCGAACCCTACCTCACGGGACACGTGTTCTGCTAGTCAGTCTGTCACTACCTTACAAGACTCAGGTTCTACTAGTCAGTCTATCACTATAGGGGGATGGTACTACTAAACACTTTGATTCCCCTGCCATCCTACAGTTGGGGTCTGACCTTAGGCCGGGCCATGGTCAGACTCCTATTTATCCAGTAGATAAAGAGGGTTTAGCTGACTTTTTAAAAAATAAACGTGTTAAAAGGAATAGTTTCCCTCTCAACCTTGCATTGGGGGATGAAGTGCAGATGGCAAACGACCTTCCTCTTTCGGACTTGGCCTTGGTTGGTTGTTTTGGGGGTCATGGTATTTCTGTGAGAAATTTTAGTGTGTGGTCTAAGAACATTAGGTTTCCACTCCTCAGCTACGTCCCAGACTGTTTTTCCCTAACAAAAGGGTGGTTTGCAATTATTTTTCATAATTTTGTGGACTCCAATCTTATTCTTAAGGGGAACTGGTTGCTGGGAAAAACTGTTTTCATTTTATCCAAGTGGACACCTTCTTTCAATGTTGGTTCTTCTAAACTATCTCGGCAATCGACCTGGTTCAAGTTGTCTGGTTTACTTCATCAACTATGGTTCGAATAAATTTTTGATCTCATTGGTAATTCCATTAGTACTTTCATCAAGGTTGTTTTCTGATTTTTGGATTTTGGTATGATGATGGTGGCCAAGATTCTAGTCGAAATTGATTTACATGAAGGTTTATGGGAAGAAATGACCATCTCAAAAGGGGTTAATCACCACAAGCAAACCCTGGACTATATCGGCATTCCATTTCGGTGCAACAAATGTCACACCTATGGTCATGTGGTCAAGGAATGTAGTTTTCCTTTCTCTAGTGATTTCTAACACAATGATCATATCGATCTTGAACCTGTTTCTTCCCTAGTGGATGGGAATCTTCCTATAGCGTCTATTTAGTATTCGACAGAGGTTTTCCTTTCGTTGGTACCTAACTCACGCAGCTTACCTGCTATCTCTCTAGGGCCCAATATTGTTGACGCTGACAATGGACTCGTGTTTTTATCTTTGAATTTCAATTTCGTTGCATACTTATTCAATATCAAGGGGTAAAAATGTACGCATGTATCCTATCCAGATTCTTGTTTTACTGAAAAAGGGAAATCATTGGGAGCACAGGGTTTATTATCCCCCTCTTTACTGACTGTGAACCCTCATTTGTCAATAATGACTTCTTCTTTAGCTATCCTAAAGTCTACCACATTTGATGATGTTCCCTGTAATCTATACTCTTTTATGGATTCACATGCCCTAATTTCAAGGGAAGAGGGGGTTCATAGGATCCATTTTGCTATGAGCTCATTTTTCCCACCCTCTAAAAAGTATAGTTCACTAGGACCCTACTTAGCTTACTATATTCCACTTAATCTTATACATTATCTCCTTCCAACTGAGGAGGTCCCTCTTTGCAATCATATCCTGCTTTCAGAAAAAGGCTCACTATCCTTTTCCACCTCATATGCAGTCTTAAGTCCCCCTAGACTTATTTCCATACTTCCTTTTCCCTCACCATATCCTTCTAGTTTTGTCTCGCCCTCCCTCGATTTCCCCATAGCCCCTCCTGCTACTCTTTTGCATTTCCTGGTACTTTCCATTACTTCTCCTCTGGATTTACCCGGCGCTCCCACAAAGATAAGTGTAGAGAAACCTAAACCTAATGTTGATAATCCAAGGTATCTCCTTCGCTCTCAATCCTCCTCGAAGGATCCTATTCAAAGGGGTTCGGGACCTGCTATGTCCAACAACTCTTCTCCTAGACTCAGAGGCAGACTTTCGGTTATGGATAAGACCAGAAAACAATGTGCTAGAGACATTTCCATTGGCAAGCAACATACTATTTCAGGGGCACTTAGAGAACAAGCCCAAAAAATTGTTGTTTCTTAATGATCTTCCTCTCCTTGAATTATATTGGGATTGGACAACCCTCTAAGAAACTCTCCCTAAAAAGCATGGTCTTGTTACATCACCTTGTTATGTTGAAGCTACAATAAACTATCTTCTGGAGATGCTAATATTTCTGAGTTGTGTCTTCTTTTCCGTGGTTGGTATTTTTGTTGCACTCATGCTATTGGTCGTTTTGCTGGTGTGATTACGGGATGGTCCAAAAAATACTTACTATGCATTAATTCTTGGTTTGTTACCTCAGGGATCAGTTCTACATTATTCTCACAGGAATTCAAGCAATCTTTCACTATTCTGAACATTTATGGACCTAATGTTTACAAACCTGAGTACTGGAATACACTGCTCAACTATGGATTACACTGTTTAGATAGATTTATTCTGGGTGGTGACCTAAACTTCTGTCTTGGTGAAGCTGAAACCTAGGGCCCTAAGGATATCAAGGATCCCTTAACATATTAATTCTTCAGGTTACTAGATGAGAAAGGTCTTATCGGCCTTCCTCCTGTTCATTTTAAGCCTACTTGGAGTAATAAGCAAGTGCAGGAATACTGCATTTCTAAAATATTAGACAGTTTTTTTATCAACGACAATACTTATCGTTTGGATCCCTGCATTCAACAATGGATTGGTGAGGGTGGGTTCACTGATCATTATCCTGTATTCTCGGATTTCATATTCCTTCCTCCCAAACCCTCTCCCCCTTTCAAATTTCATTCATCTTGGCTTCAACATGATTCCTATAAGCAGTTGATTCGGAAGACGTGTATTTCATATAACCCCGGTATCTTCGCTTCAATTTCTATTCAATTTTTTCATAATCTTAAATTGGTTAAGAAGGTATCCAGGAATTGGGCTTCTGATCATCATCAAGTCATAGAGGCGGATCTCTCTCATATTAAAAAGGAGTTGTCTACTTATTCTAATTTCCATCCACGTGGCTTCTCCTCTTTAGATCAGAAAGTTTATTTAAATGGATCTGGAATATAAAATGAAAAAATATACTTGCTAAAATAGAACAATCTATCAAGCTTAGGAGCAGATCCATATGGCTCCAAGAAGGTGATGGTAATACTAATTATTTTCAGAACTTCTATCGGAACAGGCTTTCCAACAATACCATATGGAATTTAGATAATGGGGTCGGTTAGTTGGTTTACGGTTTTGACGATATTGTTGTGGTAAGATCCCATCATTTTTCTTCCCTATACAAGGAGGATTCAGAGACCTCTCTCAGGAATATGATGGTCCTGGTGGATTTTTTCCCTAATTGTACTTTGGTGGAGCAGAATGATTTTATGTTTGACCAAGTTAGTATGGAGGAGCTTAAGGAAGAGATTCACTCTATGAAAGCTAATAAAAGTCCGGGGCCAGACAGGTTATCTATCGAATTCTTCTTAGGGTTCTTGGACATTCTTGAGGGTGATATTCTAGTGGTCGTTTATGAGTCCAGGGCCTAGGGCAGGATTCATGGTACTTTTAACAGTACCTTTATTTTACTCATTCTTAAGAAGGACAGAGCTTTGAACTTAGATGATTATCAACCTATCTCTCTGTGCAACATTGTGTACAAGATCATTGCCAAGGTAATAACCAATAGAGTAAAAGGTTATCTGTCAAGGTTTTTCTGTACTAAACAATTTATTTTTCTCAAGCAAAGGCATATTCATGAACCTATAGATATCACTCAAGAGGTTTTGCACTCTAAAAAACTCTGGAAATTGCCACTGGCCCTCTTCAAAGTGGATCTCTCTAAAGCATACGACCATGCTAACTAGACACTGATCAGATTAATCTACTTCATATAGGTATTTCATTAAACTTGGTCAAATGGATTCTACCTACAGTTCAATCTGTATCTTTTTTTAGTCCTCATCACTGGAGCAACCACTAATTTCTTCAGGCTTGGTTGCGTCCTTCTCTGGGGCTGTCCACTAGGTCCTCTATTATTCATCTTAATGACGATCGGGATTAGTAGAATGGTGTCCAAAGCTACTTCCACTGGGATTTACAAAGGTTTTCACTTCGATGGTAATGTTTTTGTATCTCGTATTTTTGTTGTTGATGATTTGATTTTAGTCACTGAGGGTTCCCGTAGGGATGTGCTCATTTTCAAATCCTCTTTAAGAATTTTCTATTCAGCAACAGGTATGATTTGTAATAATCGGAAATCCTCAATGTCCTTCATGAACCTGGATCATGGGGTGGTGTCCTAGAATACAAACATTTTTTATTATATAGTAGTAAACGTGGCAATGGGTCTCAAATATCTTGGCTATCTAATCAAGCCTAATGATTATGCTAGCAAATCCTGGGTTTGGTTGATGGTATACGCATTGAGACAATGCTCAAGATCTGGTGTAACAAATGGATCTCTCATCGGGGTCACTTGATTTTTATTAACTCTGTAATAGAATCCATTCCTATCTATTGGTTTACGTTGTCATTAGTTCTAGATGGTATCTTCTAGACACTTAGGAAACTTTGCAAAAATTTCTTATGGGGTGGTTCGGATAATGCACAGGTTTTCTCCTGGCCTACTTGGAATCATATCTCCTATCCCAAATCTATGGGTGGATGGGGTATAATGGATCATCTATGTTTTTCCAAGGCGCTCGTTTCTAAATGTACCTAGGATATTATCAATGGGACTAGTATGTGGAATCATATTATACATCATAAATATATTGGTCCTCTCACTATAGTTGAATGGATCCATGCTATTGATAAGTCCTCCCGAAATATCTCCATTATGTGGAAGGAGATCATTAAATATTTTGACCTCATTGGAGGGTGGCTTGCCTGGAAGATAGGTAATGGTAAATTTGTTAGAATTGGGAAAGATTCGTGGGTTGGTGGAAAATATTTTGTGTGTTTCCCTATAGATGTGATTCATAATATGATAGACGGTGGTTATATTCATTTGAATCAGATCCATAATTCGAATGTTCTACCTCATTGCAAACATTCTTGGCTTTCAGTTGTTGATCTTAAGTTACCCATGGGTGAGAGAAATATTTGGGACCGATACATCCTGAACTTATAGAACAGTATTGTTTGCCTATCTAACAAGTCGGATGATCTTCTCTGGATTAAAAAATCCAAAGGTGGGTCTTACTGTCCTAAATTGGAATATCTGGCGCTTAGAGAGGAGGAAGATGCTCCTCCACCAGAATGGTGGTGTAGCAGTATTTGGAAGCTATCTTTCCCTATCAAAAACAAGAATTTTTTCAGGCTTTCACTCAATCGAAAAGTTTCGGTAAGGGATATATTGATCCATATATTTATCTTTGGGCCTAGTCGTTGTCCTTTATGTGCACAAGATGTTGAATCCATTGATCACCTCTTGATTTCTTGTTCTTATTCTTGCGAAGTGTGGAATCATCTCTCCTTTCTCTCTTTTTCACTACTTGACTGGAATGGCTCAAATATTCAGCTTTCCTAGCTCTCTTGGACCCATAGCATTTATTTTTATTCTTTCGTATCTCTTCCTACTTTTGTTGTGTGGAGTATTTGGCTTGCCAGAAACAAGGTAATTTTTTATGATGTCCATATTCCAGCCTAATTTTTTGCTGGTAAAATATTTGCCATTTTTAAATATTTTTCCCAGCCGATCTCTATCAAACTTCCTTGCTTTATCGTTTCTCCTATGTGGATGATTCCTACCCATGGGATTTTTTGGATGGTGCTTCTCAAAGTAGGCCTCGATCAGGTGGTTCCAGTGGTACTCTACACCTTTTCCAATTCGCACTCTATCCATTTTGCGGTTGTCCTAAATGATGTATTGAATAATGTTTTTGAATTTATTTCCTTTAAAATCCTTTTATGTCTCTCCCATTCTATTGGTATTGCTCAGCTACATATTTTTGATGATTCCAAATTGGTGATAGATTTTCTTAAAAAGGGTAAGTCCCCATGGGACATTTTTCTTCTTCCTCTATACGAGGATATTGACAGGGCCAAAGTTCATTTCCAGAGGCTTTCATTTCAGAATATCTATAGAGAAAGAAACTCCATGATTGATTCGCTTTCAAAGAAAGGTCTTCTTCTTCCAGCTGGTCTTATTGATAAATGGGAGCTGGATGTTGGATCCATGAACCAGTTGGGGCGAAGTTGTTTCTAGACCCCCCTTTTTTTGTGAAATAACATACATATTTAGTTTTTTTGTATGTTTTTGATAAATTATTGTTGATAAATAACCCTAAACCTTCGTTATTCTATCATAATCTAAAACTTCCTACCCATATTTAACCTGCCCTACCTCAACCTATTTAGCCTAACATAACCTTCACATAGCTTACAATATTATATCCCACCTTAGCCAAACCTACTTTATCCTTTCTAAACATATCTTATCTTAGCCTAGTCTAATGTAGCTAATCCCAACCTAACCCATCCCTGCCTCTCTAAGTGAAATCCTACTATATCACATGTTAGTGTAAGCTAATCTAACTAATCTAACTTATCCTACACTAGCTATTTGAAAGAGACAAAACTATATAAAAAATAGTTTAACATTGATTACATATAACACAAAAATACAACAGAAAATCATACATTTTTATATGACATAAAAAACAATAAATATACGTAGATGGATACAACCATAAAAAAAACAATAAATAGGTGTTGTATGTTTGTTTTGGGTGAGCTTCAACCTTCTAAAGAAGCCATCAAATCATATGCAATTATTATTTTTAATTTTTGGAGTTGTTCAATGATAAAAATTGGGGAATAGGCCAGTAAGACTTTGAATACACTCTAGTATGTTTTTTTAGGCAAACTTAAACTTTTACAAATATGTTACCATTAAACACACAATTTATTCAATCCAATTTTTATTTATTTTGTATTTTTTACATTTGGAAAAAAACATTTAAATAAAGAATTAAAAAAAAACTATCCATATAACTTGATAAGTTTTTAAAATGTTTTAGTACTCTAAAATTAATTAAAATTTTGAAAAAATAATAGCTTATGTCTATCGAAAGGAATTAATAAAGAGTCGCACTAGTGACAAACATTTTTACTTTATGATATATATGTCATCATAGGAAGGATGGTTTGTAATTTAGGGTGTTGAGTTGTGGATGCAAGAAACCAAAAGTTTTGAAAATCATCGTCCAATTTTTGCACTTCTCTTAGTTGTGAATACTATTTTAAAACCCATGATTTCTAGTAAAAATCAATAAACAACATAGTTCTTCAAAAGAATATTTTAATAGTAATGTTATAGTGGGAGAAAATGAGAAGGGGCCAAGCCTAGGCTACAACCTCATCATCATTAATAACTATCAATGGATGTAGACAGTATAATTAAAGATCATCTATCACATAGAGACATGTGACAGGTGTTTTGTTCATGAGCTAGGAAGTACAATGATGAATTGGTGACACGTCCTAGATAGATCGTCTATCATAGAGAGACAACCAAGTACATAAATAAATGCAGATCAGCTCTTCCCACACTAATTCAGTTGTTATAGGTGGACCGTGCAGGATGGAAGCCTTTTTCATCATGGATTTGTAGTATATTACGAATTGAATGCTTTAAGGATGTATGATAGTCTCTGAGAGTCGTTCACACGTGACTAAGAAGTCTAAACGAAGGACTGTGACGCATGCTCCACCACCAACGTTGAGGAGAGGAAATCCAAGTCCGATGCCAACAAAATTTAAACCAATCACAATTCCAATAAATAGTTTTTTAAATTTTACATTTAATTAAAAAATTTCATAACTTTTAAAAACATTAAACAACAAAAAAATAATTAAACCTAAATTCAATTGAA